>UCOK01008693.1:0-125324 GCA_900474325.1 Synergus umbraculus | reverse complement strand
ATATATATATATATATATATATATATATAAATCTTCCCTTTTCAAAATACACTAGGTGTATTTCTGATTTATTTATGGGGATATTAAAATGCAATAAAATACTCATAAACGAATTCTGCTACTCAATTTGTATTATTTTTCCTTCTCGCGGATCAGTCCTCAAATTGTACCCAGATGTCGACTCCTTTGAGTTACCTTCTACTTTAAAGAAGTCGTTTGGATTGTCGATCATATATATTTCGAGAACGAGATTGCCAAAACCATTTCGCAGTTTAGTGCCCGAGACTTATGAGACTAGAAGTAGGTTTTCCTTGTCGATTTCCATTCGTGTCGTAAAACACATCAGGAAAGTAAATATATTTTTTTAAACAATACATAATCAATGGAAGAATTTTCTAAGACTGGGAGAAAATTCCGATTGTTATAGAAGAAAAACTGTGATAAGAACGTGCTTATAATATCAAGTGACAATCACAATCAAGAACCTTAGTGACAAGTCACGGAAATTGAATTGAATTACTGTTTTTCGAGAGCATCAAAAAAAATTTTCATTCTAGGATGAAGTAATCAAGTGTGCCTACGATGTAGGAGAAAAGAGTATAATGTTTTTGTTTGTCAGAAAAAGGAAACTGAAGAGTAAATGAGGAGGCCTTTTATACTGTATGGTTTTTAAAATTAAATTAGTTCCAAATAATCTAAGCAAAAGCCTTTGATCCGATTTCTTAAAGGTAATAAAAGCGACTTCCGGTTTGTCTTCATCGTGAACACTGTCGTGAATAACCCACCAAATATTTGCGACAATTTATCGTGGACTATAAATACAAAACCTGAGATTAGATACTGGTTAACGTTTCACGACCAGAGAAATGTAATGATTTATTGAAATATGTAAAAGAAATTTTTCATTATACATTATTTAATCCAAACTTTGAATTAAAAATCACACTGGAAACGTTATTACTTATTAGTATATTAGACCTCAAATTAATTAATTAATTTCCAGCAGAGTTTATCTGCTTTTCTTAATCTTTTAACTCCAAGGGATTTATCTGCAAAGTACATATAACTGGATTATGAAAATGGTTCAGTGAGCCTGAGAAATATCATTGGTGCTTCAGTGTACACAAATGAACTTGTGTTTAGAGTATTAAGCATAAAATTATCCGTGTTCTACAAAATAATGAGAAGACAATATTCAAACAATACTTGATAATTCTAAAATAGACATGTATTATATTATTTATTTTTACATAAACTTATGTGGTCATTTTTAATATTTATAAAATATTCTTGAAATAAAAAAACGAGATGTTTACTACTAATGTAACAGAAAGATCAAAGGAAGAGATTCTTCAATTTTTAGCCTTTCACTATAGAGTAAGATTTCATATGCAAAGTTTATTACGAATTGAATAAAAAAATAAATTATTAACACCTAGAGAAACTTCCTCGAATCTTTGCTTCAACTTTTAAAAGTCTTTGTGGATGTTGGCATGATGCCAACTAGAGTAATGGACAGAACGTCTGAAATATCTTATTCTCGTAATAATAATAATTTTATAATCACAAATGTAATTCATTTGTATTCAAATAAATTCAATTTGACTGCACTGAAATTAAAAACCATAAAATATAAATTACGAATATCATTAAGTGAATAACCACAATTTCTCAATAAAAATATTTTCATACTTTCACGATCTAGGGTTGAGTTGAGCCTAATTTCTATAACGAATGTGTACTATATATTTCATAATCGTTTATTAACGAGATACTGGGTGAGGAACATAAAATATATTGGTCAAGTATCTTTCCTGTATTGATGTCATATGCTCAGTAATTGGCAGTCAATTGACACAAAACCTACATCATGCAATAACGAAAATGGATTGTTGAAGTTGTTACATACATATATGCTAATTAAAAATATTTTATGCATTTTTTGGTAATTATTTTTGTTCGAAAGATTTAAACTTTCTTAAAATATTCTTTATAGCTGAAAATTTGACAAAAATTTGATTACACACTTTTTTTGATAAACCATTTATAGCTATTGGTAAACTTTTCGATTCTTAAAAAAAGCAATGAGGACTTAACGATTTTTCGTAGAAACCGTTTTCACCCCTATTCGCTTTCTGAAGCTTTTATGTGTTTCAGAAAAGGCGATGTTGTCAGGGGGGTAGAAAGAGCTACCGCCACTTTATTCCACTTATGCGTTTCTATATAGCATGTCTATACATTGGAGTATAATAAAATGAATGCAGGAAATTCTCAAGGTGATACTACAATCGAAAAAATTATAAAAATTGAAAAGTTCATTATTAAACTAGAACTAAAAATTGGTGAGCAAGAAATTAATAAAGATTAAATAATTATAAAGAGATCGAATCGATCTCCATTTGATTGAAAGACTAATATTGAAAAATCGGTTAATATTAAAAATCTAAGGTTCTACTACGTAAACAAAATTTGTTCAATAAAATTTGAAATAAAAAAACTTAATATTTCTAAAAACTTATCGACATGTCATATTATCTTGGGAGTAAACACTGTAAATTGGTAGCTTTTCTGAGATACCGATAAATTACCTTCGTATTTCTTGCAATTATAAAAATTTAACGCAAGGGGGCACTATTAATACAAAAATGTATTAATATTAAGTAATTAGAGAATTAGGGAATTAATAAATGTACCTATTAATATTAATTAATTAGGGAATTAGTACGGAAAGTAATTTATAGTACAACTAAAAAGAGATATTTTTAAATCAAGTAATAAATTATTATTTTTTCAAGCTTTCTTTTAGAAATATGTTAAAATTTGCTCTATTTTTTTTAAATATAAAAACTTTTGGTAACTTTCTAATATACATAATAGACTTCTTTCGAAAATCTTAGTTGTTCAGAATTGGTAAATTTCGATCAATTAAAAAAAAGTTGTTTGTTAATTATGTATGTTTAAATATTTCAGAAAAATCTAAACAACACAGTTTTTTATAATCCTCATATACTTATTGATTTTCCTACTCAATGCCTTGAAATAAATCCGAAGCCGTGAAAGTTTGATTGCGTGTCTATAAGACAAAGTAGATTAACACTTAAGGAATAGTAATACTTTACATAATGACACTATGCACAATGTCATAGTAATTGATTAAGTAACACTGAAGGAATTTTTACTAAACTTCCCCAAATTAATTTGAAAAAAAAAAAAAACAGTAAAACTAGTAAACGTAATTTAGTTTAAGTGATTAAGGCAATTAAAAATAACTAGCATGTAAATGAAAGATAGATCGTAGTTTATAAATGCTTCTTAAGCTATAATTAAAAATTTTTGTATATACTTAGTATATATATACTTTTTACTGTACGAGAATAATAAAAACTGCGCCTTTTAATAATCAAATCTTTCATTAATTAAACTGGTTTAATGATTTTTGTTTAGAAATAAAAAATATTATAGAGAGTGGCTTTACGATTTTTACATATATATCAAGTCTCTTGTTAGTCCCTGACGATTTCAATTGCAAATTGAAATCTTAACACAACTAAACGAACATATTTGTGGAATCTACACGATATTAAACAGGTTATAAACATAAATGTATTATTGTAAGTATATATATGTGCACAATAAATTGATATGTGTGTATGTTCATTTCCTACTCAAGATAAACGTGTATTGTAAAAGATTATATCATTCTGAAAATTCTGAATGGTGTAACAGTAAATTCACTAAATAATTTCCTAGAATACTTAATTGATATGTTGAGTAAACAATCTTTTCTGCATAGGTAAATAGTCTATCAAGTAGATTTTGTAATTGTTTCTCGTTTCAGTTTCATAAGAGAACTGGATTGCACAATATCAAGTGAATACTAGAATAGGGTTCAGAATCCTGTTTTATCATTTTTTATACTCTTCTCAAATTAAGATTGTTTGCTCTGTTGGTAATTTTTGACAAAACAAAACCTACTACATAATATGAAATACGAATACACCTCGAATACGAAATTCGGCTTATTAAAGTTAGTTTGTCATATATTAGTGACAGGTCTGAAGCTAAAATATGGAAATTTGTGAATCATGATTTGAATCGATTTTGAACTATCAAATATACATCTGTAATCTCAGAACGACTTGTAAATTATCCTAGTTTTAAGATCACCCTCGTCTCCTCGACCTCGCTTGAAACCGTAGAAATACATTAGGCACGTCACAGTGGCTTCCTTATAAAGCTAGTGCTTTTCAATACCAAGGTCCGCAGTCCAAAGGGATTCTTTAGAAAGTGAGAAACACGAGAAAGCTACGTAAATATAAATTTAAAATTCAATAAAACATCTAATAAAAATAATAAAAACTGCGTAAAATAACCCAAATTAATAATGATGAATGTCAGAAACTTAATCGGAAAGGCAATTAGAGTGTGCGAAGTCTGAACTTTTCTTTCTGGTAAACAACAAGATTATCGGAATTTGATAAAAGTGGATTTTGAATAGTGAATTCGAAAAAAATGGAACACCATGCGTGTGCATGGTTAGTGATCATAACGATATTGAGTGCTTGCACATGCGGAGTAAGAACCGCGTGCAATGGACCTACGCAAATTTCCGTCTTAACCAGTGTACATGATGATCCAGCATGCAGGAAACTTTCTTCGAGAGGAGTTTTGCTATTTGAAGCTGCCAAGTTTCTCACCGAAGCGCACAACAACAAGTCAAATGGAGTTAAAATAGGTCTATTGATATTAAATTTGTATATTTTTTCAAGTTTCATGCTAGTTTTATAGCTGCTGAAATAAAATTTCGAGTATAGAAACAAATTCTATTTCCTTTCCTATTATTTTCCTTCGGATTCTGCATCCTTGTCTTATTTATTACTAAATTGATAAATCCATACGTATATAAGAATTAGGCTTATGAATGAAGGCAGAATGAATCTGATGTATATAAAGCTAGTTCTTAGTTGGAAATTTTAGTAACATCCCATAGTACTGGCAATCCTCTAATGGCAAAAATATGTTGAGTACCATCATATATCACTGGATTTTGGAAATAAAGATATATCAACATCTGCCGTACAAGTTAAAAAGACATTTATGTCTGTTCAGCTTTGAAGGTGTTGAAAACGAAAACGATTTTGTATTGAAAAGGTACGATGACATGCGGCTTTTTTATCTGTAAAATTGCTCGAGCTCCACATCAAGGCCAAGTGAAAAAAAAAAATTTTAATCTGTTCGTTCTATCGACTAAGTTAGACATTACAGACTTACGGCTTTCTTGTCTTTGAAATAGATACGAACCTCAAATATTTTACAGAGGAAGAAAAGTTTAACAACCTTATTGTATTAAAAACAGAGCCTCGACCTGGTATTAGAGGAATAGAAGCCAAATACAACTTTTTAGTGGATTTTTTTCAGAATTCTCGTTTACGTAGACAGATACAGTTTTTTTTTGCGAATCGATTGATATGAGAATCTTATTTTCAAAAATGTGAAATAACTGTCTTTTAAATTTGTATGGCAGAATTGACTTGCACTTTAACTCTTAAAAACTTAAACTCTTGAACTCAGACGTAAGAAATGTGCTATTATTTATCGATCCAACAATTGCTATAATAACCGTAATAAAAAAGTCTTAAATTAGAATAAATTTCTACATTTACATCATGCACACAGACTTGGCTGTTATGGACACGTGTGGAAGCATTGCAGGCGCTATGAAAGCTGCGATGAAGGCTCTCGTGAGGGCAGATGTCAATTGCTTAGTACCACCATACTATTTAGGTATGTATTCTTTTATAAAGAAGCAAGTTCTCTAAATAATTTTTTTAATAAAAAAATGTCACATTTCGAGAAACTTATTTCAAAGAATCAACATGCAAATAATTTAAATCAATCAATCATAATATTGGTTCTTAATCATCTTACTATATGACCATGAAAACTCATTTGCCGCTAATTACTAACTGTGAAGAATGATCCCAAATAAATTATAGAAGAAGACTATAATCTCTTGTAATAGTACTATACTATTATTACTCTTCTATAAAATACTTGAGAGAAATAATAACATTCGTTTCTTGCTCTTGATTTTCAGAAAAAAAATTTTTTTCTACTTTATCCTAGAACGATAAGAAAACAAAAAACTTGAATAAACTACAAAATTAAGTCGAGCATGAAAAGTGCATTCACATATTACATACAACTTACCAAGCACAATTTCTTAAGAACCCGACAAAGAGTGTTTTAAACAAGAATGTAACTCTTATAATTATTCGAAGAATGTATTTATTGACACTCAATAGCATAAATAACCGATTCCTTTAGAGTGAATGGCAAAACCAAGTCTAAAGCCCTGACCAACTTAGATATTTTTATAGATGATTTTAACAAATTTTCTGAAAATACTCTTACGTTTTAGAAACTATCCTTAACAGGTGTATCATAAAACCAAATACGCATTAGGAGTGTGTATAGAATAAATACTCCTCGAGGCATGAAGTGTTCTCTTTTCAAGTACTATACATGATTGAGTTCAACGATATTTTCTACGTCGATTAAATTGTTCTACATTCACTTGAAAGTTTGAATTTCATTAATATAACTGTTACGAGAGCAAAGTAAAAATCATCTTCATTCTCTTTCAAGGGGACAATTTTCAATTTCAGGAATAATTGGACCAGATACGATGACAAATGCGGAGGCGGTGCAGAAAGTAACTTCAGTACTCAGAGTACCTCAAATTGTTCGGAAAGCTTCCAACTCACCCTTTCTGCACCATTTGCCAAAAGAATCAGATGTATACATCGTACGAGTTAGTAGAAAAAAATTGAAATAGTTGATTCATAGAACATACTAAAATCGCAAGGTGTCAAATTTTTATATCTAAAAGTGGATCAAGGCGTTGCAAACTGGAACACTGTAATCCACTTTAGGATCAAAAATTGACTCCCTGGAATTTAGTGTAGACTAAACAACTTTTTAAAACATTTATATTTTTGCAGGCTATTATGAAAACTATCAATGCTCTCAACTGGAAAACATTCACTCTAGCGACCCAGGATAATGAGAACAATGATGACGACGTGCAGAATATTGCAAAGAAACTTACGATGGAAGCTATTGCTAGAGGACTTTGTGTCTTAGTGCACGATGATGAAGAAGATGGTAAGATAATGCAATAAAAAATTTAAATATAACAAAATTTAACTTAAATCTAAATATATATTAAACTCATAGCTTTAGATAATGATCTATAACAGAACAAATACCTAATTCTGTTGTATACCGCTCATGTTAGATTTCAAAACCGCTCTTTTGTCCTTGTAATTTTCTTACGTTTACTTGTACTTTCCATAAAATTTTTAATCCATGCAAAATGTAAATACTCAGTTCATTCATAATGTATAAGAAGAATATGAAAAACCTAAAGGTTTATTCAAAGTTGGATTCCATTATAGAGACCTCAATTCTAAGAAAAAATCAGATACATATTTTTTATGATTATAATTACTCTATTTATATAATTGTTGAGGTTGGCGGAACATAAATTCGCTCAAGTTTTTTTCTTTGTTTTTTTTTAAGCAACTCAAATTATTTCTTAAACTATAGTATAAAAATTATTTTTATAGATTTTTCATCCCATATTGTACACATTGGAAAACCTGAAAGTGCATTCTTTACTCGACCAGTAAATGCAACAATTTTGGTAGTTAGTGAAGGAAATTTGGAGTCCTATTTGAACCGCGTCAACACAACTAATTCAGTGCTCCTGTTGGAAGATGCCAGGTAAAAAAAATATAAAGTATATTCTACAGAGTACAATTGTTAATATTTTCTCATCACTAGTGCGATTAGGATAAATTATATTTTACGAGGAAAATTTCATCCTAATTTAATCCTAATTTTTCGGAAGTTTATTCGAAAATAATAAAAATAGGATATTGACAATCTGGCGTAGATGTAGATGCACTTTTTCTTGGAGGTGGGAAATTGATACGCGTTTAATTGCTTTCCGTTATATCAATTACGATACCGGTTTCAAAACATTGTTCAAAGTAACGAGAGGAATTTAACCTTGAATTATAAAACACCTTTTGTGTTAAAAAAAAACTTGCAATTTACGGCACGAATTATCGCATCGAGCAACTTCCTAGTTTGTCGTTTCTTGCAATTATGTTGAAGGCCAGTAAAGTAGAGTATAATCATAAAATTACGAGTTTTGCATTCCAATCAGAAAAGAAAATAGTTTAAATAAAGTTGCAAAAGAAATTTAGGAATCAAAGATTTTGAACTTCTTTTAATTATTTTACATAAATAAACATAAAGAATTGTATTGGGTAATAAGATTGATAATAACCTTTTATATCTGATAAATATTGCAAAAGGTGCTATTTTTTTGCTCGCATTAGTAATTAAATAATTACTGGATAACTAGATATAAATTGTATGTATTGCCATTTTATTCAAATAATATGCATTGAAATTATGAAATTGTAGTTAAAAATAAGTTTTTAAAACTGATTGAATTAAAAAAATTTCGAATTTCTTTTTTTAAACTGAAAACTTAGCAAATGAATTGAATTCACGAAATTGGATTCGTGAAATTTAAATTTAATTTAGATAGCTACATCAATTAATATTATAAATTCTCATTAGAAATAAGAATATAAAAACTGCGTAATTAAAATTTTTCCCACTCGATACTAATGATTAACATATAAAGCATTCTTTAATCTTCACATATCCTGTTAATATTGAGGCTAAAATGGTTTTGCATTATCGAGTAATAATCCTTCATGGATTGCATTTACATTTATATATATACTTTATGCATCTAGTTGTTATACATGTACATTGTACAATCGTCAGTTTATCTGCTAAATTTTTCCCACGAAATTCCCGGACAATTCCCACATTTTTCCTGCTTATAAATATAAGATCCCTCTTAACGATAGAATCATCATACAATGCATACCGGTTTGCGAATTCGCTCCATTTCTTACTTATTTCCTTTATTTAAAAATTTTATCCTGATTATAAAAACTATTTTAAACTTTTGTATGAATTTTTCAGTTCTGTTTGAAAGAAATTGTTTATTTCTTTTAAAGAAACGACTTCGACGGTTTAGAACTCAGGGTGCAAAAGTCAAAATGGTGGGCAGAAGAGGATGCTGGGAAATACGATACTGAAGAACTCAGAGATGCCCGATGGCTTCAAGATGCAGTGGATGTTTATACAAAAGCCCTTGAAAATTTATGGTGATTGAGAATTACTCACAGTAAAATCTATTACTCACATTTATCTCTAAAAATTAAAAATCACCACTTTTTGTAGTAAAAAGAAGAAATGCAAGAATCAAGTGAATCCTACCGACTGGAATAATGTTTTGACGAATACATTGTCGACACAAAATGCAGAAGCACTGGCAGAATCGAAAGTTATGGAGGTCTCAATTAAAGTTAAAAATGCCAAATTAGCTGTTTTGGGAAGAGTAAAAGTAGAGAAAGATAAAGCAAATCTTCAGTGGGGAAATGCAAAAAATGACAGTGATGAGGATGATGTCAGTGACTCGTCAGAAGTTGATGAAGAAGAGGAAAAAGTTCCTAGCGCTTTCAAGAAACTGATATCTAAGGGAAAAGAATCACGAACTGGCTGTGCCACCTCGACGAAAGAAATCAAAAGTTCAATTGACGATGATGAAGATGAAGCTGCACATGTCTTCGTATCAGAAATGGACGACAGTGAATGGTGGACAATGGTAAATAAATTTCAATATCCCTTAATCTATACCTATAGGATATCTATGGTATTTGTACAAATGAAATTCTAAAAATTGATAATATTGTCAGAAGCACTTAAGATATGATTAATGTTTCTTTCCATAAACTGAGAATGAACTCGATGTCATGCAAACATTTGGAATTCTAATTATTGATGAAACAGAACATACTATGACTCAGAGGCTAATTGAATTTTCCATGCTATAAAACTGAGAAATGTCTTCTGTATAATTGAACGAATTAGAATGTACTTCCCATTTTCAGGTACAGGATAATTTCCCTTTACTGATTGTATATTAATGACTTACTTTGAATTTTGAACCATTTGAAGAATTCAAGAGAAGAACTGGGTTTTCTACCTTTTTATGTTATTTTGTAGAGTCGCATTTGAGCAAGAAAAATAAGCAAAAACAAATACTACGAGAAATACCTACAGCATTAAATTTTATTCTTAACTGGAAGCTTAATCTTGGAAATATCGGGAAACATAATTTAAATTGAATAATTAGAATTTTAATGTGTCGTTTGATAATGAGATAAAACGAGGAGTTTGAGAAAACTGAGAAATAATAAAGAATTAAAACTTCAGAAAAATTTTGTAATACGGTAACTTTTGCAGTTGTTGACAACCACTCACTCATTTATTGGCATTTTAATCCAACTATAATCAGATACTAAAAAATATCTTCAAATTAAATAAATCCTAATAATTTATTATTATAATCCTAATTATGATTACATATGTTTTATTCTATAATTTAACATTCTTGAGAAATTTTCTAGAGTTAAAAATATCGAAATTGCAAATAGTATTCAAATGACAAGAAATACAAATACAAATTTCAGGTGATGACAGTGAGTGGAGTGGGTGTGTCCATGTTTACTATTGGAATTCTGGCTGTGTACATCATCTACTCGAATATTCGGGGTCCCAGTGATTAAAGTTCAGAAATTAATAATTAAAGTTCATTCATGCCAGTCTGCTATAGTGTTTAGCACGATATGCTATAAATTTTCCCTGTAATAGATGAACCCTCAATTATTATTCCCCTTTACAAAAAGCTCAAAGTGGTCAACCCCTTGTATAACCCATTACACTCAGGGCCTATTTTAAGGAAGATTCAGAATGACATAAATGAGGAATTGAAATTCTTTAAAAGTCAAAGGCATGTAGAATTGCCCCTTTAGAATAGAACCTCTGGTTTCACTAATATTTATTTAAATTTTCTTTTGGTTCTATACAAATCAAAATTCTCAACAATTTTGAATTTAAAGAAGAGATTTCAAATTTTCTAGTGACCCAATTTGAAAATTAGAACAAGATATCAAATGACAATAAAATACAAAATTTCAGGTGATGACAGTGACTGGAGTGGGGGTTGCTATGTTTTCTGTGGGAATTTTGGCTGTCTACATTGTCTACTCAAATATTCGAGGCCCCGTAGCTCCAAAGACTCTCGAAAGGGACAATAGTTTGAGGAGAGTTGGAAGTGAACGACGACCACCAACCATTACTCAAAGAGTCATGCGAGGACCTCAAAGAAGAGATAGTACTCGCAGCATTGCTAGCAATATATCAGAAAAGAGTGTTTAAAAAGCGACTTCAGGATTTTCATTTTAAAATAAACAAGGCCTCAGAAAATTTTTTGATTTTTGTACATGTATTAAGTGTATTAATTAAAATACAATTATTTAATTCGACCTATTGAAATTTTAAATCATTTCAATAAAAAGACTATCAAATTTTGTGAAGGGATCAAACTTTTTTCTGAGCAAAAAAGATGTCGAAATGAGAAGTAATAAAATATTGTAAAGTATTCCAAAAGTGAAGGTGTGAAATATACAGTTGTTTTATAAAAATTTAAGAAACAATTTAATTGTTTTTTGGAAACAGTTTAAATTAGTTATAATTCCGATCAGTTGAATTTAGATTATATAGTGAAGACGAAAGCTATCGACATTCAAATATTTAAGAGTACGTTACTTTAATTATGATAAAAAATGCCGATTAATGTGATTCTACTCGTGGACATAATGAGTAATCTTTGTCAAAGAACTATCTACGTATACTCCATAAGTATTGTATTTTAACTTAATAATAAAGGTCCGATACATTTTAAAACAAGCATTTAATTATCCTGCATCTTGTATTTTTATATAAAATGACCGAAAATAATTTGAGAAGGAGACATATAGCTAAGAGCTAGATTGTTTTTTAATGATATTGGTCCCGACATCTTTATTCTTTCAAAATTTCTAACAAGCGGAAGTTTTTAGGACGACTAAGGTTACCACGGATGTCACAGATTAGGATACTAATAGGGTTATGCAGAACTGAACGGCTATATGGTTGAATAGATACTATCTATTGTTCTGTCCACTTGACCCAATCAAACGTCCAATCGAGGTTACGCAAGGAGGAAAACATTAACTGAGTCAACGATTATTATTACTGTACGTAAATTATATGTATTAGTTTCTTTGGGCCATGTCACACAAGCGCAACATAATGAAAAGAAAAAATGTTGCCTCATAAATGAAGGGTGTCACAGCATAACCATATACTTTTTCCGTGATACCCTTCAGATGAACACGCAATAATATTCCCCTACTTTTATTTTTTTTCATCGTCTATTTGTATCCGACTCTTTTTGTTATACTAAAATGTACGATTTCACGTTCTTCTATGACCTTATCCCGATTTTTATTTCTCACTTTCTCTCGCCTTTTTTCTTAATTATTTGTTAATGACTACAGACCTTGTTTACAAGGATATGGGCCTCGAGATGGGCAACCTATTCAATTTTATCTTTACTGATAAGTTTGATTGAATTAAACAAAAAAAAATTGAAAAAGAAACATTCGTTTTATTTAACAAAACATTTTATTTAATTGAAATAAAATTTGAGTCAACAAAATATTTTGTCTAACTCTATAGCAAACAAATATTTGCAGTGTATATTAACCTTTAATACTTTCTTCGCAAATGCCCCAGTTATATATGTAAAATGTCAAATGTAAAGGAAAATGTAACTGATTTCTATTGAGACTACACACATTTAACACTAATTTCTTATGCGTCATGCGTCATTAAACACACTGATGTTTTTATTTAATTTTTTGATTTATTAATAAATTTCTAAATTATTAAGGATGTTGGAAGCAAGTTCAAATCTAAAAACTCTAATTCTTCATTTTAAACAACAAATATTAAACTTGAAATTTTTTCCTTCTGTAGAATTAATCAATTTTTAACTAGAATTATGCATACAGAGCGAGAAAATATCTAATTCAAATATTTTTTAAGTAAAATAAAAATATTCAATTTTGAAGTTAGATTTTGAATTCTTTGTTTTATGCAAAAAGTATGGAGGTTAAATATTTTCCTTGATTAAAATGGAGAATTAAATTTTGAGCTTAACACTTGGGTCTAATGCCCTTAATGATGGTATTTGAAGAGATGATTCAAGCCGTTTTAAGCTGATTGAAGCAAAACACTAAAGAGAGTGAGTAGTTAGAACCTGTTACATTCTTCAAGTAGAAAACGAAAATCCAGACAAGACGTGAAATGGATTCATAATAATGTATAGGGGCTTCTGCTTATACTGTACAAACAGGAAAGTTTCTTCTTTCCTACTGCGTCACTATATATATTCCCATCATTAAAAATGTCACGCAATTCATGCAAAACAAATCTAATTGTTATATCTCAAATATAAAAAAAGAATTTCTTTTAAAAAAATTGACGAGCAGGCTAGAATCAGAAGCGATAAAATCGCTAAAAATAAGTCCCATTATAAAATAATAGGAATTCTATAAGTTCTAGAAATCAAGAAAAAGTAGTTCCGATTTGCGTCAATTAAAAATACTGCAATCACTTTTTTATTTCATCAATGCGCATAGTAAGCGATGATCGGACTGAAACGGTAAATACACTATCATTCGGTTTACTGCAGGTCACAAAACCGACATGACGTTAGTGAACGGTAGCTTACAATGTGTCAGAATCAGGAAAATCAATAAAAAAAACTTGGATTTTCCTTTTTCTGTCATCTCGAAAAACTGAGAAATGCATTGAAAGGACTTTGGAAATCATTATGCCAAGAAAAAACAAAATGCCAAGAAGAAAAAAACCAGAAGATGTAAACGCGCATAATTTGTTAAAAAGATAAAGAGTTTAAAGACATAAATCATTAGGAGTGGGAATCATTATACTCTAGGTAAATAAATCCAAATGCAAAGTTCTATCAGTTGGAAGAAAAGCTCGGGATTCAATAGACCACGAAACGGAGAAACATGAAGAGCAAAATGATCATGCACCAAAAGCGAATCGGAAATTATAATTGATGGAATTCGATACTAATATTTACAAAAGTACAATAGCTTCTCGTGGAAGGGCATTCAACAAATGATTCAGGGTCCTCGAAGCTAGCAGCTTCATATAAAAGCACGAGCAGCGTCCATGAGAAGAGACACTCTCTCGCGCCAGCCACGCCGATAATCATCAAACGAAAGAGACTCCACTTTCACTAAAATTGTCAACTTTCCAATAAAAATCTCAGCCTCAAATTCCTCAAACGCACTTGAAAAGTGTTATGATTATATTTCCCCTTCAAGAATAAAAAAGTGATTCGTTAATTAACTAGTGAATCACTAATTGGAAGGATACTTATTTGTGCAGCCTAAATTCTCAGTAATTTAGTGTAAAGTTCAAAATCGTGACTAGTGATCTAAGTGAATAAAGTGAAATGAGTATTGATCGTAATTGATCACTATTGTGAAGAAAATCATTGTGATACTGTGATAACAAAGAGCAGTTATCTGACAGTGAATACGGAATAAATTACACAAGGTGAGTAAATGGATTGCATAAACTAATAATCAATGATGCTTATCATTAAATTAATTAATTATTTGGTCCAGATTTCACCTTTTCCTATAGTAGTGAAAAGTTTCGTAGATTTCTACGCATAATTAATGGAAACACATTGGTTGAAAAGTATTTGGTCCAGATGAAGTAATACTCATTTAACTGGAACGATTTTCAGAGTGCACCAACTTTCATATTACACACTCTTGCCTAATAGAGTTAATATTATTGGACCCCCAATCTGCCTTTTCCTGGCACTGATTGCTGCGTCTTGTAAACTCTCTCCCTTCTATTCTCATAAACTGTTTCATACACACTCTGTTCTTTGATTTCTCAAGATATCATTAGTACACTTAGCAAAATCACGAGAAAATTACAGATCTGTGCTAAAATCATTTCTTTCACGAATAATCTCTACTGTAAGCATGTTAAACAAATTATTAAACCGAAACTAACACAAGTTCCACAAAACAAAAGATAACTCAATATATATTTATTATAATCAACAATCTTGTGTTGATAGATAAAGAACAAATTAAATAAACAATCAAGCAATTGTAAATGCTTAACTAATTATTTGATTGGAAACATGGCTTTTCTATATTTATGCTAATCCTCATCTACATTCATTGTACAAGACATTCTGAAAGGTTTATCGTGTGATACTTGAAGTAAAAATGTCATACTATTATCAATGATAATATAAATTACTGTGCAGTGTTGCAACCGAACACTTTTTATACAACACTATACATGGAAAGTCTAACAATGTTACTTTTATAAACCTTTGATTAACCTTTTCCAAGCAAAACTCACATACTCATTTTCTTTTAGTAGCAACTATATTTACAAACTTCTTGCACTTTTGAGCACTCCTATAATTATACGAATTGGAGAAAATTTCTCATCCCTAGGGAATGGAAATATATTTTACTATTTTTATTTTACTACTAATTTTCGCTCACCCGGTTGTAAATATAAAATATTCTTTTACTATAAGTATAAACAAAATGCATCCAATGTACTAAAAAAGAAAAGTTATCATGAAGAACCACTATCAAAAGTATAGGCAAAATAAGCCTATTTAAATTAACAAGAATTCCTTGGTAAAAGAATCTTATTCATAGAGTTAATCAAACCAATATACGAACCTAGTTAGAGAAAAAGGCTTGTTACAATTAACCTATTTAAAATGACAAAGATTCAAGTCAAGCAGAATTAAATATAATCATAGTTATAAATACATTAATTTATAGCTGATTGAAGGACATAAATATCTGAATGTTTTTTAATCCGTTCAATAAATAATTTTCATTTCCAACTGAAAAATAATCCGATATTATTATTAATTACGCCTCAGAAAATTATCTGATATTATTTAAAATAATTATATATTTACTCTCTAAATTTTGTACAGAAATTTTCTGTCATTTCCAAAAATTTCAGCGAGACATTCTTTATAATTTAAAAATAAGAAGCCGAAGAACAGTCGGTAAATAGTGACATCATAGATTACCGTTTTCTCTTAAAATTTCCGCCATAGATCGATTAATGAAAGTTAAATCATGCTATCATATAAATACGAACTATTGTCAGTATGATTTACATATAAACAGAAAATAAATATTAATATCCAATTTTCCAAGATTTTATTTATGTGTAGGTTTCGTTAGGCTGATTGAATTTAAACATTTAAATTATCCGTAATCTATGTAACAAAATCATTAAAGAAAAGTAATAAGTGTACGAGATAAAACAACAATTTACTGTATGCATAAATCATAAAATGGAATGACGACCTATTCACTGTTCCCGCACAATTTTCGTCGATTAATCTTTACGCGACACCTTTCTGTCATTTATAAAACATAAGTAATCGTTGAAAAAACCTTGGAGTTTCTTGAATTATATGTCAATTAAAGAAAATTATGCGTAAAAAACTATGACAGTGTCTTTTATATTCACCTGGATAATGCAATTCCGCGGACGTGTGAAATTAATGTTTTTCTTATCAGTAATTATGAAAGTACATACATCCTCCCGAGAAGCAATCTGATACAAATTAACTTCTCGCGCAATGAGCGCAAAGGGATTTATCGTAATTTATTTTGAATCTAGACTCGTGGAATTAATAACTGACATTTCCAATGATATATTATGTCCATCTTGTCCTTTAGAACACCTAGCTTCGATTGCAAGTCATTTAATAAAACCGATTTGTGGAATATTCTCGAGTAAATAGAAGCTAATATTATGCATATTTTAGTTCTGTAGTAGCCTTTGCGAGAATTGAGAATAGAAATCGTTTAAAATTGCTTAATTATTTTTTAGATGGGTTCCCTTCAACAGCAATCAGTTCTGAAGGGACACTGCACTTCCCTCAATGAAGAAAAACGACTAATTCACAAAATTCTAAGTGAAACTGCAACAAAATATCCGAACCGTAAAGCAATTCTCTATGAAGGTATGTAATTGTGTAAAATGTATATATGTTTATGACATATTTTTATACCCGCATGAGGTATAAAATCATGATTTTTTCTGTCCATTTCCCTAAAAGCAAATTTCTAAACTATTATAGATGGTAGTGGAAAAGAAATTTCTGTATCTTACGAGCAACTTAATACGACAACTGATCGACTAGCTAAAACTCTTCGACGATATTGCAAACCTTCTAATGATTCCGAAAATCTAATCGCGGTTTGCATGAAACCAACGGAACAATTGCCAATTGTTCTGACTGCAATTCTAAAATCAGGAATGGCTTATTTACCATTAGACTCTGAGTTTCCTGCTACGAGAATAAAACACATTCTGCAAGAATCGGAACCAGCTATGGTTATAATTGGAGAAGGAGGTAAGACACGTTTTACAAACAACATATATCGAGTTCGAGGATTCGTCCCAATTAAAATCTCGAAAAACGAGCAAAATCGAGTATAAATTGCGAAAATTTTGCGTTACCTTTTACTCTGTATTGCAAGAAATTGGACAGTCCAGTGACTATTAAATTTAAATACAGTTCAACATTTAAGAAGTTGTTCACGATTCAGATGTATGTTGAATTTTATTATTATATTCACTTGCAAGAAAACAAGTTTAAGGAAAAACCTTGCTGTCTGACTGAGGCAAGTCTCGACAGAGTATAGGTCGATAGTAATTACTATTTCCGGTAGTTTCTAGAGTTTACAATGTATGTATATATTTTCAAAGAATTCTGCTTCCTGATCTTCGCAATACATTTTTTTATTCATATTTTGTTTGTGTTTTCAAAGATTTATTTATTTGGCATTGAAAACTCCTGCTAACTCAGAAAAAAGTGTAATATGTATTATTTATAGAAGGAAGCAGTAAATTAGATTTCTTAATGGTCTTTTTTAAACACGAATGAAAGTATATTTATCAGCTGAATCTATTTAATAGTTAATAATTAAAACAAATAAGAAAAATATAATTAACCAGAAAATTATTGGATACTGAAAAATATTTGGTTTCTGTAAATAATATATTCTTTTATTTATATATTATTTAAATATATGAGAAGCAACATTGCATGCATGCAATATTGCTTCTCATTTGTTTAATTTTTCCACTATGCAAATTTTCTCCTTGTATTTAACATTTAAAGGTTAATAATAATAATAATAATACACTACATAGTTTTACAACTTGATTTCTAATATACCCTGACAGTTTAACTTTTCTAAACAGAACATGAATTTGGGTCATCATCATGTATAAACTTTGCAATTAACATTGTGCGTTTGAATTTGTTTCTTTGAATAGAAAGAATTTTAATTTTCTATTTGTTTCCTTGACAGAAGACAAATCAGCTTACCAAGGAACATTACTCTTTAATTATGAGCAACTATTGGCAGAATCAACTAAAGAATGGGAAGATCCTTTGAGACATGAAGAAAGTCCAGATCAACTCGCCATTGTTTTATACACTTCTGGTAGTACAGGAGTTCCGAAAGGTACACAAAATTGGATTTCTGATAATAATAATTATTATACGTAATATAATAATTATATTATAATATTACAATAATACATTATTGTAATAGATATTAAAATACTATCTTTTAGGGGTGAGATTGCCACACACAGCTTTAATGAATCGTCTGCAATGGCAATGGAGAGAATTGCCTTATCAGCTTAATGAAGAACGATGTGTTTTCAAGACAGCATTAACTTTTGTCGACAGCGCCCCCGAAATATGGGGACCACTTTTACAAGGTCGTACAATTGTTGTCGTCCCGAGACCCCTCACAAAAGACCCAGAAAAATTCATCCAATTACTGGACAAACATAAGGTATGGTAGAAAATAAGCTAAATTCATAAAATTGTGAACGTAAGCGATCATAATTAAAAATTTATATTCCAGATTCAACGTCTCGTTCTCGTACCTTCTTTACTTCGAGCAATGCTCATGTATTTAAGCCTTGAGGTATTTCTTAATCAGACTAAATTTATTTTAATTTCAATTTAATTATTTTAACTAATTTTAAATCCCATAAAACATTTTACTATTTCAATTTAGGATAAGAAAGGTGCTCTTTCGTCTTTGAGACTATGGGTATGTTCTGGTGAAACACTTCCCATTTCTTTGGCTAAAGAATTTTTTTCAAGATTTGGCAATAATGAAAAATTGTTAGCTAATTTTTATGGAAGCACGGAAGTCATGGGGGACGTTACGTATCACTTAATGAGCAAAGATACTCAACTGTTGGGAATAGAAAAAGTACCCATAGGTGAGATTTTAAAATGATAATTGTAAAATTCTAAGCCCTTTATCAACAATTAATTTTTCAATTTATTTATGTCATAAATTACTAAAATAAAGAGTAATTAAATCAAAATTTTTATTCTTAGGTAAACCAGTGGATAATTCTCTGGTTTATATAGTGAATAAAGACATGAGATTATTGCCTCAGGGAGAAGTTGGAGAATTGGTAGTAGCTGGGAAAAATTTAGCAGCTGGATATATACGAGGAAGAGACACTCACAAATTTATAGATAATCCGCATGTAATCGATCCAGGTTAGTATTTTTAATTAAACTTGGAATAGAAAATAATAATAAAAGTTCTCCATCAGAGAAATATACAATTATCTACTGTATTTTATAATTACATCCATAACTTCAAATTCCGTTTATACTAGATTTCATTTCAAGCGAGCGCACAAAAAATCCAGTATTAACAACACACTGTCATTATATTCATAACTTTAAAAACCATTATCGTAAATAAGATCAGTGAAAGCAAATACGTTTCAGCAAATTGAAAAAATATAAAACTGCTTTGATATAGTGCGTAACATACTATTAAATGCTTGAGTTAATTTGAATACATCTATGTAATGCGAAAAAAACAAACCTGCTGTTTAAATATCAGCGCCATTCTTTTATTGACAGGCTTATAATAGGTATATGTTTATGTTTTTCCCTATTAAATATGTAAATTCACGCATTTTATTCTAGAAATTGACAAGATTGATTGCTTTGCACTTTATTAATTTTAATTCACTTTTAATTATTACATTTTTATATTCGTTTCATTTTATTTTTATTTATGAGTTAACTGTCCTAGTCGTGTCTACAATCTATCTATCAATCAAATTCTCTGTCATTTCTTGGCATTTCCCGGTCAAATTTAAACATTTTTGCGGTCAATTATAAAAGTAAAATATTTGTATTCACCGCAAAATTTTATTTTAATTCATGACTTTCATTTTAAACACCCTGTAATATAATAGAGCAAAAAATTGCAAAATTACCAAGAGGGAATAATTACCTTAAATTAAATTAAATTTATTTTAAATAATTTCAGAATATTCAATCATTTTCCGAACGGGTGATTATGCAAGAATCGATAGAGGTATTGTCTATTACGAGGGTCGAACCGATGCTCAAATAAAAATCAGAGGACATAGGGTTGATTTGGCAGAAGTTGAAAAAGCTTTCACTTCAGTGCCTAACGTTGATAAAGCAGTTGTACTCTGTTACAAACCAGGTGAACTTTCACAGGTAAGAAAATTTAAATTTAAAAAAAAAATCAAAAAACAAATTGTAAACCATATTTTTAGACATTTCTTTCATTTTTCTCAAATTGCTTTTAAGCGTTTAGCTATATATTAGATTAGAACTAAAACTACTTTACATTATCAGGCTCTGATAGCTTTTGTAACAGTGAAGGAACAAAATGTGACTGGTCAACAAATAGAATCTCTTTTGCAAAAACTTTTAGCACCTTACATGATTCCACAAGTTATCATCGTCGATTCTATACCACTTCTGACTAATGGAAAAACAGACAGACAAGCTCTACTGAAAGAGTACGAATTATCCTCTTATAATGGTGAATAATAATCTTAAACCAAATTCAATGAATTATAAAGATACTAGAAGTGTATTAAAATTACAAATATTTGAAATTGTGAAATAATTATTTCAGATGACACCATAACTATCGACTGTGATTACACAGGAGTCCCAGAAGAAGATACTTTTAAAGCCAAAGTTTTATTCTCTACTGTGGCGTCTGTAATTGGAAGAAGTAGTCGCCATACAGTTACTATAGACTCTAATTTTTACCACTTAGGCGGGAACTCTTTGAATTCAATTTACACAGTGACAAAGTTGAAAGATCAAGGATATGAAATCGGAATTACAGATTTCATTAGAGCCAAAAATATGGCAGAAATTTTATCTAAAATGAAACTGAGCTCGGACATAAATTCAGGCGAAGACTCATCGAACAGCAAGAATTATTACGTAGAAATGCTAAACGATTCACACAAAAAAGATGTCATAGAGTATGTTTTTATATTTTAATTTTCAGGGTGTCTAGCGATTTTCTATTACAAAATTCCAGGTCCTTTCAACTAATTGTGACTAAACTAATTGTGTTTAGTCACAATAATAATAGAAGGAATCCAAAACTTTGTTTAATCTTGAAAATTATTAAATTAGAATTGTATAATGCTAAGCTTCAAGAAATATAGACACCCTGATATTAAAATCTTATTTCGATAAAAAGTATTAAGTAATAATTAAAATTTCAGGATGATCACTGAAAGTTTCTACACTAAAGCTGACTTAGAACAATGGATCCTTTCAGACATTTTGAGAAGCGACTATACTGAGCTTATGGAAAAGATTTGGGTGCCCTTGGTGGAGAAAAACTTCAGTTTTGTGATAAAATCTGCCGAAAACGAGAAAATACTCAGTGTAGCTCTCAATTTTGATGCGAGAGACGAACCGGAAGTAATAATCGAATCCAAACTCATTGTTATTTTTGAATTTCTGGAATATTTAGAAGGGCCAATTCGGGAGACAAAATTGCCAAAAGGACTGGGAAAAATTTTTCATAGTTTCATGATGGCGACTGACAAAGATGTTAGTGCTGGGGAAAACGTTATTCTAATGAGAGAAATGGAACAACAGTGCTTAAATGTGGCGAGACGAAAAGGATTCACTGGCATTTTTACCACCAATACTAGTCCACTTACACAGGTGCGTCTTTTTATAATTATAAGAACATTTCTACTCACGAATTTCTGCTAATAATTCTCTCCATTTGATCAACTCTGCATCTACATCTTCATCTGCATCTACATCTGCATCTGCATCTTTATCTGTAAAAGCATAAAATCACAATTTAGTTTTAGAGGATTTTCAAATTAAAATTAATCGGATTTTTATTCCTTTTCAGCAACTTGGTACAGATATTTACAACTACGAAGTGCTTTTGAACTATCAAGTTAATCAATATGTTGCATCAGATGGTTCCAAACCGTTTGGAAAAGCACCAGATGAACAGCGAGCAATTTGCTCTTGGAAAGTTGTTTAATGTTAATACAGGATAAAAATAAAATTGGCATATTATAAACCTTAAAAATATCAAATCATCAAATCGGATAAAGATTTGATTAAAAAATTTGATATTTCACACAAAATGTCAACAGTGTACCTATCGTTACTGTAAATATTTTTTGTAAATAGATAATAGATATATTTAAGCAGAGAGATTAAATGAAAAATCTTTATTATAAACATCAATATCAATATGTTCTCATATACTGATAGTGTAAAATGAAAAAAAATATTATTAGCGATAATAGTTAATGCAGAAGATTTAATGTTTGTATTAATTTTTCGTTATAAAACCGACTTAGAATAAACGCACATTGTAAAATAAATCCTTCATTAGGATATATTTTTGTCACTGAAAGTTATTTAAAATTATTATAATTAGGTTAATAAGCACACATTGATCCTTCTGCCGTATGAAAATTCGTAATATTATAAGCAAAATATATAATTGTAATTATAATACATTATTGTAAAAAGTCGTTACTGGAATATTACTTAAGAAACTACTTCAGCACAGAAGTTTGCAAAATCATAAACAAATGTATTCACTCTGTATCTATCGATTGTAATGTAGAATAAAAATCATAATAGAATATTGGAAAAAGAGAGTCCACTGAAACTTGTTAATTTCGACCTAATTATATTTTTTAATCCGATTTACTGAATTTAAATTTAAAAGGTCAATCAATCGCAAGTTGAATAGTGATTTTAGTGAAAAATTCTTGCATATACAATGAAGATGATTCACATAAAAGTTGTATAATATAACTTACTATAATAATAGCAAATACTTTTCCAAAGTTACAGGATATATATGTATATTTAGAATAATTTATTCACAAACAAGACAGTTTTTAATAAATCTCTTAAATAAATAAATAAAAAAAAAACTTATTTTATTCTCACGTGCAAAATAATCAAATTTAGCCAAAAGGTTCTTATCTTTTGCTCCCAGAAAATTAGTTTAATGAGTGACTATTTAAATGAACTTAAGTGTTAGAAACTTCAATTTGAGATTGCGATACAAGTTCGATGCGAAGTAAACTTGAAATTCTATATAATATTATGTAATAATAAATTAGGACACACAAAAATTATTTTTCTTGGAATAGAAAAGCATCACCATGACCCATTTTTTAAAACATGAAACCTTAATATAATCAAATCAAAGTTCAAGAGTCCAAGTAGGTAACATTCCTAACTGGAAATATGTGTGGTAACCAATGAACATAACCGAAAATGCCTACATGTGGATTGAAACTGATTCATAATTTATGTACGCATTAAGGTGTTTTAAGAATAGTCGAACTTTCTTCAAAGACTTAGTTAGTTGTCAGCAGTAAAAGTGCTCGCATGAGGTGTCTAATTTTAAGTTTGATTTAGTGAATAATTAATTAGTTTTTTCGAAATTTATTCATTATTTCAATAAGACAAAATGAATATTATAGAAACGTACAATTATTACTATTACGAGCAAGCAGGTGAGTCAAATATGAAACAAATATTAGACAATTTACAAATATCCTTTTTCTAACATTATCATTTTTGCATAACAGAAAAGTGGCAAGATACGTTTTTTAAAAAGAAATTAATACATTATTTAATACCACAAAGGGTAAATAATTGAAAGAATTTAAAACTTAATTTAAAGTTTTTATAGTAATTTAAATATGTCAAAAATTATTGTTAATATTTAAATGATCTATTTGTATAATTATTTACTTAAGTACAATATTTCTACTGTACTTCATTTAACAAAGAAAAAAGTGAATGAAGAAATATATCTGGTTTTTAGATTCGCGAATAATGTTTTCGCTGATTAATCATATGTATAATGTACAAAGCAGTTGACACTTCAGTGTGACTTCAAAGAAAATTAAATCAGAATCGTCACTAAATTAAATTCTTTACGATATAATTCCGGCATGAGTTACTTAAAATTTGTAATTGTATTTTATATCTTACAAGTTGAAAATAATAAAATTTATGAAACGAAATTAATAATAAGATTATTTTTATAAAAAGGACATCGATAATGATTATCTTAACCGAATGTTTGAACTTGAATATCTCTATAAAAAATACAAATTCGTCCCAAACAATTAAATATTTAATTTTTGCCTCTTTAAAAATGATAGAAAAAGAGATAAATGAGAGTGAAAAATTATTTAAATATATATAACATGAGATGACGAGATGTTATTAGAGAGGTTCTTCATTTACAGATCAACGAGTAACGGAATGGCCTCTGATGGGAAGTTTTTGGCCCACTTTTCTAATACTAGTCGGCTATGTATATTTTGTGTTTCAATGTGGTCCACGTTACATGAATAACAAAAATGCATATGATCTAAGGACATTTATCAGATGCTACAATATTTTTCAAATTATAACCAATGCTTATATAGTAAAAGAAATTTTAGCAGTTTATCCAGACGCCACCGCTTTGCGATGTGTACCAGGCGATTATTCAATGAATCCCAATGCTTTAAGAGTATGTCAATTTGCTTTTCAAAAGATTGATTCAAGTTATACAAAAAAGTGAAGCTAATTAAAATACATGATATTGAAATATAATTTATAATTTACAGATAGCAAGGGCGTGTTACTGGGTAACATTATTGAAAGTAATAGACCTAATCGAAACTGGAATTTTTGTACTCCGAAAAAAAAATAATCAAATTACATTTTTACACGTCTATCATCACATAACTACAGTATTGGCTGCTCTGATCTCCACAAGATATGTCGCTACAGGAATGGCAGTATTTTATCCTGCAATGAATTGTTCAGTTCATGTCTTAATGTACACTTACTACCTTCTGAGCAGCATAGAAGGAATTAATAAAGTAGTCTACCCCTTTAAAAAATACATAACAATTGTACAAATGGTAAGTAATAATTCATGTTATAATTTTATTTTTAATCTTAACCATTAAAAGCGCAAACTTTAATTTTTAATTTTGTTCTAGGTTCAATTTATCTTTTTAATTTGTCATGCCATAGTCTCTCTTTTGCCATCTTGTCCAGTACCAAGATTACCAGGAATTGCAATGATCCCCAATATAATTTTCAACTTTACATTATTTTATAACTTTTATAAGAAAGCTTACATACAATCAAATAAGAGAAAAGAATAAGCATTTTGTACCATAGTTCGCATTAAATCATAATTCTTAATCGTGTACATAGGTATATAAAGATTTAAGAGTATATGACAAAGAATTTGAATCTTGCCTAAAAATTATTTAATAAGTTTAGCATGTAGCAAAAAATCTTCTGTACAGAATCATGAGTTGGAACAATAAATAAGTTCCTACAAAATGCTGTGCTTTTTAATTTATATTACAGTTATATAATTTATTAATATGAAGAATCTGAATTTTTCTCTAAAGGAAAAGATTTTCAAAAATTTTTTGCATTCGCAATATGAAAACTATTTTATCTTTAAATACTTTACTCAAATCTTCAGTTTTTTTAGCTCTACCAAAAAAATGTATTTTATAAATGAAATCAATTAAAGCACAAATAAATATTTTAATAAATTATAGTCTCTTTAAAGAATTGATGTCCCTTTTTTAATAAATAAACAATTATTCTGATAGAAATGAACCAAATAATTGATTTAATTCAAATATATTGTTGCAACTTTGAAAAACCGATTTCAATAGATAAATAATTCAAGAGACTATTTTTATCCTTCATTGTATTCAATCATTGTATTAATTAATTGCAAACGCATGATTATTTAAGACGACAATTACATATACGTCATAGACTTAAGTCACTTAAGTTGAGTCCAATAACCATAAAAGTTTTCGAATTCATCATCCATAATTAATTCTTTGAATAAATCTAATCCTAACCTCAGGAAAAAGTGTCGCTAAAAACGTCCGAAAAATTGTTTCATTCACGTAAGTTTTTAAAGCACGAACTTTTCTTTTGTAATTTTTGACATTATTCGAATTACAATAAAAAATTGTTAAGGAATTAATTATAAAGTTTCCTTCATTTGGTATTTCCTGATATGCAAAAGTGACAAATCATCACTAACTTAAATAGAATACTTAATTCATAATCAAAACAAAATAAGTAATATATCGAATTTTTACAAATTTCTAATTCTTTCTACTCAAAAAATAAAACAATATATTTAATATCTTCGCATCTTTTTCGAACCATGATCTCTCTTTGATTTAATTTTTAATCAGACAATCAAAGGAAGTTTGTAACAAAACCTCAATTTAAGTACCTTAATAATTTATCTCCTTTGTCTATTACGGAAAAATTGGCGAAACTCATACTATAGCGAATTTTGAGGTTATGTAAAAAATAAAGTGGATTATTGTTTTCGCTCACCAGCTTCAAACATTTTTCCTTGGTTCTTTCAGAGAAAATCTTTTCAAAGCAAAGAATTTAAAGTTCACTTATTTTTTAACGAATTCTAGACTGAAAATTTATTTTCAAAACTAAAGCCCCCCAGACACTAAAAAATATGTTGAAAATTCACGCGAAACTCAAAGTTCATCATTCAACTCCGAATTCTTTCTAATTTTTTGTATATATATAGCAAATCACGAATATTCTGATCCTGCACAAACATATATATATAACGCGGAGACGAAGATTTTTCAGACTCTACATATATGCATCATCAATTCAATATGGCAGACAATAATTCGGTAAAAATAACAAAGAGACTGTATTAATATACATGTAGACACGAAAGTTTAACATAATTTTAGTGAAAACCACCATAAAAACGTTAGTTTTTCAAAGGAAAAGAGGACGATTATTAACACCGTTAGAACAAAGAAGCAACTGGTGAAGATGTAGAATAAACCGCCAAAAGATGTCGCAAAGGTCAAGCGAGAGACCAATTTAAATTTTTGAAATTGATGGTATTAAAATTTCACGTATTGAATTGGTGCAATAATAACATTGGTACAATAAAACTTTATTTATATTATTTTTACTACAGATATATGATGCTTAATATGTCTTTAAAACACTATAATATTAAAAAAGTGTAAGAATTATGACTAGTGTATTAGATGCCGCCATGATGCCTTGTTCAATCGTTCATTGGAGGAAAAGATGCGCAAGGCATCATGGTAAAATTTAAAATTTATATTTGCGAATAAGTCAGTTTAGCAGCTATTTGTTCATATTTTAAAATAGGAAACATAAAATAACCATACCTTTGAATGTTTATTGTAATTTTAAATTAGAAATTTTTCAGAAGCTACAAATAAAAAACCGTTACCAAGAACTTTGAATGCGTTCATTCATCAATGATAAATAATCTTAATGTACAAAGAACAAAAAATATAAAGGCGTTTAAAGTACTTCAATTAATAGTACCTGATAATACTTATATTCAAATTTATAAAATAAGATGAAAATTTTTTGGAAACGCTTTAAATTCAGGAATTCATCAATTTTCATGCCTAACACATACATTTATTCAAAAAATATTTATTTACATAAATACATATTTAAAAAATGAAAAATGTACATCGACTGGAATAATAAATAAACCCAGAAATTTCATTTTCGATATAAATTCTTACCATTTCTTCATCATTTTAGAGCTAAATAAAAAATAAATATATCAAACTTAAAAACTCATAGTACTTTCAGTCGTTATCAAACTTAAAGCATTCTTAATGCGTAATAACAAAATTTTCAGCAATAGCTAAATTGATAAGAAAATTTTCTACAGCCGGAGCTAAATTTTTCGCTTTGATTGTTCGAGTACTTATAATTTTCTTTTTTTCAGGCCCATCAACCTTGGCAATAGTCGTAAGTTGACTCAAGAGATCCTTAGTTTTGTCCGCAATTTCATTTATTATTTGTGCTTCAGAGTATGATTGATTTTCAGAAAGTTGCACTAAAAAAAGCGCAATTTCCTTGTGGGTTTTCGTCATAGTCAGACTTTCTGAAATATAATAAAAGAAAGTAATATTAATTTTAGATCTTAATACGAGTATTTAAATAATGCAATTTTAAACATCTCAACTCTAAATTTATTCGATTTTAACATATTTACCTTTTGCATGATTAGCGACAGTAATTTCTCTCGCTGGGAGATTTACAAGCAAATCATACAATTCCGTTCTTGATGAAATCGAACTATCTCTACATCCCATCACGTAATACTGGTGACTCTATAAAAATAGTAGCAAGAAAGTTTTTAGAAATTTCTAGTATAAAACAAAATATCTCTTGTTTCTTATAATAATTTTTATGTATCCTTACTTTCAATTCCATAAGTTCATCTTGTACTAAATCAACCCAGGGGCGGAGATAAGTTGAAACGTGATGATGAGTCATTAAAGCTGGAAAACTTTGGATCCATTTCAATAATTGTTCTACACTGTGATGATAGACAACAATTTTCTTTTTCAATAGCAGTGCTGTATAAATAAGGATTGTCTCCAGTTCGAACGTCTTAATCAGTTCTTTGACGTTCGTATTCGATCCCGAAAAGTGACTATTAAAATCGTCAGAAAAAAAACTTCCGTTTTCTGCGAAAGTGCAAGAACCTTGGGTGTAAACTGCCAAGTAAATCTTGAAGAGTTCTACAGGACTTCCTGTCTTGCAATAACTTTTACTAAGAACTCGAGAGAGAACTTCATACTTTTGGGGATGAAATTCTTTGCTGAAAATAACAACAGCAACTTGCTTTACCTGAAAAAAATGAAATATGTATAGAAAATTGACATTTTCGTTTATGAATTCATTCGCTTGACTATCACTTGCTATCACAAACCTTAGGCAATCTATTAGACTCCAATAGATCATTACAATAAATATAAAACCATTCGTTGTGATGCCTTGAAAATACGAAAGACTGGCCATTGCTTTTTTCTGATTGTGAATTGCATTTTCTTATGACGAGTGTTTTTTGAGATTCAGTTACTGCCGGATAAGCCCATGTCCATAAATTATCTCCATTGCAGTCTTTTTCTGTTTTAATCGGATACAAAGGAAAGAGAAATTAATATTTTTTGTCAATAAAACTACAGATTTGAAATATATATATCCTCTCAACAATTATTTATTATGTTCGATCAAGTAATTTTTTTGATAATTTCCATTTGTCTGTAAAAACTAACAATTTATAGGTTTTTATAAATCAGTTTTAGAATTAAAACATTAATTTCTCACATAGAAAAATTAAATTCGAAATAAATATATAGAATATATGACATTTCTCAATTTCTGTCATGGAAATTTTAAATTAGATATTCATTTTTTGACAGTTTGACTTGCAAATATTTTTCATTGGAATAATTGATATCTCTTTTATACAAATAAAACATACCAATATCTTACATTCAAATGAAAAATATAAGAAACATGCTACCAAAACAAAACCCTATTTTTTGATTTCGTCTTTCAAACCAAAAACATAACGTGATTAAATAAAATAAAAATCTTATGGTGTTGCTTTAGACTCATAGTTTGCAATATTTTAATGAAAACTACTTATACTTTAATAAATTATTAAATAGTTTAAATATTTAAACAAACCCAATAATCCACAAGAGACCAACTGGACTAGCGGCGCCATTTTGTATACATAAAAACAAATTTTTGATTAAGTGTCATTCACATTGTCTGTCAATCCCACACAAAAATACATGAAAAAACTATCATTTCTTTTGAAAATATGCTGCATTTACTGCTTTACATCATTTTTATAAAAAAGCATTTATAAATAAACATTTATTTGTAATTAATAACCATTTATAAGATAAATATTATGTAAGCATTTTAAACCTATGTAACTAAATTCAAATTAACCTAACCTTACGACTTGTGAAGTGATCTTAATTTGATTTTCAAGAAGGAATAAAACTGTGTATTATTTGTTTATTTGTTAATAGCTATAAAAAATAGTTTTAACTATAAATACAATAAGAATGTGGTAGAGGTAAAATTCGTAGTTTTTTTTTAAGTCTATGATTTGACTAGTAAGTACAGGACGGGTAGCCATTTTTAGTTGCTGCCTTTCATCCGGTCCACGCGGTTCTCGCCGACGGTGACGTTCCTAGAACGAAAATAAATTGCTGAAATTCTGACTTTTATGGTGTAGTTTTGACGCTACCCAGTGGTGTTAATGCTGAAAAAGTGATTCCACTGTTTCGTTGCAATGTCTAGATATGCACAGAGACCGGAAAACGCCCTGAAAAGGGCAAATGGTAAGTACAACCTTGTGAACCACATGACAATAATACAACATGGCTGATAACGCACTTTTATGCAAGAGAGCCCGACCCATTTATCTTTGCGAAATTTATACAATATCCTGATGTCCAACACTTACCCAAAATTGAATATTTTCAATTAAACATACCCCTCAAAATGATTTTTTGATCAACCTAGCCTATTTTGATTTCTGATGATTTTTCGCTTCCTGATTGCATTATACATGTAAATCCTATAAAGCATATGCCACATAGAAGTCATAAAGATTTATATCTTCCATTTTTTATATATCTCGTATATGGTAATAATTATTTTATTGAAACATATAAAACTTTTTCCTATACCCACCGAAGATTGTGATAAGAATGTTGATTGTTTTTAGTAAATGATTGTTAATATGCTGGAAGTGGCATATTGCATCTCGAAATGGTATATAGACTAGTTTATGGGTTTTATTTATTTGTTTATTTATTATGTATTTCCATACGATTTTAATTTTTATTGAAGAAATTAATATGTACTAACGCTCCAAAGCGTTAGCATAAATTACATACACATTACTTTCCTGGTTAGATTAGATACAATTATGTGTGAGAAGAACAACATTTTGAGACTCAGCATTTCGATCTCAGTATTAACAATTTATTCCTATTTCCAGAATTCATCGAAGTTGGCAAACCAGCCAGGGCTTTAGACACTCTACAAGAAGTCTTCCGAAACAAAAAATGGACATACAGCTGGTCCGAGTCGGTCCTCGAACCGATTATGTTCAAATACTTGGACCTCTGCGTGGAACTGAAAAAGTCCCACATAGCCAAAGAGGGTCTTTTCCAGTATCGCAACATGTTCCAATCTGTCAACGTTGGCAGTTTAGAGAATGTAATTCGCGGCTACTTGCGTATGGCTGAAGAAAAAACAGATGCTGCCAGGAAACAAAGTCAGCAAGCAGTAATCGACATCGATGATCTCGACAATCTAGCAACTCCTGAAAGTATTTTACTATCCGCCGTAAGTGGTGAAGATGCTCAAGATAGAAGTGATCGCACCATCTTAACTCCTTGGGTTAAATTTCTCTGGGAATCCTATTGCCAATGCTTAGAATTGCTCAGGACCAATGCTCATGTGGAAACCCTCTACCATGACATCGCACGCATGGCTTTCCAATTCTGTCTCGAATACAACCGCAAGACTGAATTCCGCAAACTTTGTGAGAAACTTCGCAAGCACTTGGAAGATATCTGCAAGCTTCCGCAACTGGTTTCCAATGTGTCCATCAACAAAGCAGAGACTCAACAACTTAATCTCGAGACCCGTCTAAACCAACTCGACTCTGCAATCCAAATGGAACTTTGGCAAGAAGCCTACAAAGCCATTGAGGATATCCACGGACTCATGAACCTCTCCAAAAAGATGCCCGTTCCGAAAACTATGGCAAACTACTATCAAAAACTTGCCATGGTTTTCTGGAAAGCCGGAAACTACCTATTCCACGCTGCAGCTTTATTGAAATTATTGCAGTTGTCTCGTGAAATGAAGAAAAATATGTCACCTGAAGAACAACAACGTTTGGCAAACAGAGTTCTCCTCGCCACTTTATCAATTCCGTTGCCCTCGGCACATCCTGAGTTCGATCGCTTCATTGAAACTGACAAGAGTCCTCAGGAAAAAGCTCAGAAACTTGCAGTTCTTTTGGGACTTAATCAACCTCCAACTAGAGTTTCTTTATTAAAGGACATTTGTCGCTTGAATGTCCTTAACCTTGTCTCTCCACAACTCCAAAATCTCCACTCCTGGTTAGAGGTTGAGTTTCATCCTTTGGATCTATGCAGTAGAGTCGATACGGTCATCCAGACTCTCCAGGCTGATGAAACGAGCCCCTTAGCTCAGTATGTTACAGCTCTTCAGGATGTAACCCTCGTTCGTCTCGTGCATCAAGTCTCGCAAGTCTATCAGACGATTCAGCTTGCTCGTTTGATCGAACTGTCAAAGTTCACAACCGAATTCCATCTGGAACGTCTTCTCGTAGACTGTGTGAGATACAATGACATGCAGATTCGAATCGACCATAAGAAAAATTGTATCCATTTCGGAGTGGATCTTGCAGAGGCGCAGAGAGAAGACCATCCCGATGGTCCTGTTCTCCAAGCCATGCCTTCTGAGCAAATTCGTTGTCAGTTGGTGAACATGGCCAAGGTTCTCCATCGTTCAATCAACGTGATAAATCCGAATAAGAAGAAATTGGAACGTGAAAAGTTAAGAAATGCAATGGTGAACCATTATCACGAGACGAAGGCAAAGGAGCACCAGAGAATCTTGGGAAGACACAAGATAATCGAGGAGAGAAAAGAGTACATTGAGCACATCAACACAGTGCGAGAGGAAGAAGAAATGCGTCGCCAGGAAGAAATGCAGAGACAAGTAATGCTTGCGGAGCAGAAACGACTCGAGCAGGAAAGAGAAGAGAGAGAGAGAAAGCGCCACCAGAGTGAGATTCAGCAAATCAAAGACCGTCATTTAAAAGAGAAGATGCAGCAGATATCGCAGACGAGTCACGGGCAGAAAGTGCTTAAGAGACTTGACGAAGATGAGATCAAGAAGCTTGATGCTGAGCAAATTGCTGCTCGTGAAGCTGAGGAACTCCAGAAGGAAAGAAGAGAAATGCAGCAAAAACTCAAATCTCAGGAGAAGAAGGTTGACTATTTGGAGCGTGCAAAGAGAATTGAGGAGATTCCGCTTTTGGAAAAGGTCATGGAGGAGAAGATGGAGTTGGCCAAGCAGAGGTGGGAGCAGCAGGAACAGGAGAGAATTCAAGCAGCAATTGAAGAACGCCAACAGGCTGTGGCGACTCGAGAACGCATGGCTAGGATGAAAGAAGATCATGATATTTTCTTAGATAGAATTCTTGCAGAGAGAAAAAATATCTATTTGGAGAAGTTGAGGGTCTTTGAGAAGAAATTGAATGAGGCGAGGGCTAAGAGATTGTTGGAGAGGAAAATTCAAAGGAAAGCTGAGAGGAAGGCTAATTGGGAGAGAGAACGACAAGAAGCTGCGGAGAGGAAACGTTTGGAGGAGTTGAGAATTAGACAAGAGGAGGAGAGAAAGAGATTGGAGGAAGAGAGAGCAATAAGAGAAGAAGAAGAAAGGAAGAAACGCGAGGAAAGAGAGGCGAAAGAAGCAGAACACCAAGCCAAGTTGGATCAAATGGCGGAGGTGACTAGAGCTAGAAATGAAGAAATTGAGCGAAAATTGGAAGAGCAGAGACAGAAGGATAGGGACAGTATAAGAGAGAAACCGGATCTTTGGAGACGTGGAGGAGAAAGGATTGAAAGAATTGAAAGGGGTGGTGATAGAATTGAAAGAGAAAGGGGTTTGGATAGAGGAGAACGTGGAACAGAGAGAGATAGATTCAGCAGAGATGGTCCTCCCAGATCGGGTAAATATGCCTTGCCTTATATACTTTGGTTTTCGGAACTCAGGGTCTTGTGAAGAATTATAATCTGAAATTTTATTCAAGAAACATACAAAAATGAACTAAGAATTTTTAAAAATTAAATGTCAATTATTGAATTAACAATAGGTTATAAAATTATCTTATAAATTTACATTAATGTGTCTAATTTCCCACTTTGTTTTATTTATTCTCGCAGCTGATACTGGATCCTCTTGGCGATCAGCAAGATCTGCTGCTACTGATGCGCCTAAAGACGATTGGAAACGAAATGACTCTGACGATAGTCGATTCAGATCTCGTCGTGAACTACCTGCAAAAGATAACGATGATGATGGGTATGAATTTAGAATTTTTTGTAAAATTTGTAACTCGAGGGTTCGGGATTTACTTTCTTATATTATCATTATGCGTTTTTATATGAAAAATCACAAACTATATATTTATAGGTAGATGATTAAATTATTGATTAACAAAATTGAATCTTTTAGTCCCAAACGTGACGTTCCTGTAGACGATGACGCTGATAGAAGAAAAAAGGTCGACTCCGCTCGTGACGATACAGAAAAACGCTTCCAAAGAAGAGACCTCAGTAAATTAGTAAGTCTTTTAAGTTTCTTTCAGATAATTGTTTTTAATAGATAGTATCAAAGCAAAAAATGTAATTATTTTTTTATTTTAATTTTTAGGCTGCTGGTGCTGGTGGTGGAGGATCATGGCGCGATAATATAGGAGGACCAGGTCGTGACCTACCTCCTCGACGCGGAATGGATGATCGTGATAATCGAGATTTACGGGATTCGCGGGATTCTCGAGATTCTCGGGATGAACGTCCAAGAATGGGTGAAAGACGTCCATTCAGAAATGAAGAACCATCTCGTGGAAGTTTTGGAGGTGGGGGAATGAGCAGCTGGAGGTCTGCTAGAACAGCGGAAGCAGCGAAAGATAATCTTAGAGATATCAAACGCGAGGAAAGGTAGGTTTCTTTGACTAATTCGAAAAATATCGAGATTTTTAAACATTATTAACAAATTTATATACTAAATTGTTATTAAAGTATCTTATTAAAAAAAAAAACTAGTTATTAATCTAATATCTTTTCACAGGCAAGATGGTGCAGATCGTGTAGAAGAAAAGCAACCAATTCGTGAGGAAAGGAAGGAAAACCGTGCTCCAGAAGAAGATGGCTGGTCCAAAGTAGGTCGTCGTTAATATCTACATGAAGTTAATAAACAATTGACGACTATTATTCATCAAGAAGAACTAAATAGAATTTCTTCTGAAATCAAAAGTCGCATCCATCTGAGTAATTTCACGTTGAATGAATAAAGGATTGACTTCGTTCAAGTTTTCAATACTTTTGGTACGTTTTGCAAACTTTTATCCCCTTTTTTCGTACCTTGAAGAAACTGCCATTTTGTGGAATAATTTTCATTTTTATACTTGATGAAGACATACTTATGTATTAAGTAAAAAATTGAAAACTTGACTCTCAAAACTCGATCACTTAACGTGGAGTAGCTTCTTTATATTATAAGTCATCTTATTTTTTTCAATAGTATAATTAAACTATAAATAAGGGAACTTGATGACAGATATTCTAGTGGCGATTACAATCTACGCACTTCTTAATTTCCTTTTTTGTATTATACATCAGTGTAAAACTCGTCATTAAGTCCATCTACGATTCGCATTTTTTACAGTCCTAGGGGCTTGGAGATTTTTTTCAGAAATTACGAGGGCACTGCATGTTAAAGCAGACCAGTCGCAGTAAGAGGACTGCTTAGGTAGAAATTATTTAAAAATATTTACGAATAGGTTTCGACGCTCTCGCAATGAGAGGGCTTGAAATTTTCTTAACGTCAATAAAGTTCTCTTGCATATTTAAATCTCAATTTCCTGATACGCTTTCCCTTCTAGTCCGCGTCAATCACGTATAATCGATTTTGAACTTGACATGGGAGAAATTATAAAAACACCGACTGCATTTTCGAAAAACATCTTAAGGGCATGTGATACTTTGCCATACGAGCAATTTAGTTTCGCTAACTTTACATTTGCGAAACTAAATTTAATATTTAAATAAGATTTTAAATGCGTTAATTATCATCAGTCACAAAAACTGTCTGTTTCAGTAATCGAATCGTTAATTCGATGACAGTTTCTCAAAAAAAGGTCTCTGTTAGTGAGAGTATATTTCACTGCTAACAGTTTTTTTTATTATTTTATGGAAAGGTATAGGAAATACAAATAAAAAACACTTAGGTTCGTATGAAGCTATAAATACTGTATTTGTACGATCTACGCCTAAGTTATGTAATAAATAAGGCTACAAAAAATCTTCCACACATTTTCTATTTACATTAGTTTTATCAATTACGGGAGAGGCACATTTTATCGAAATTTGAATTTCGCGTCAAACTTCATGAATTCTCCTATCTTACAGCAGTTAAATAAGCGATATGCTAATTAATTAATAATAAGGAAGATCGGTTTTAGGTTCTTATCTTACTATCTTTCTTCTGTTATTGTCTTGAGTAATGAATCCTTGTGATTTTTGAGTCTGTGAATATGGAAAGATGAGTCAAGAAAATAGGAACTTCTAATAACTACATTGAGTTTCAGAGAGTCGATATTGAAAGCTAGATGATGCAAATGAAGGTCTTAAAATTTGAGGAATCAGTAAAGCATTATGGCTGCGGCAGTCTTTTCTTCCAGAGGAGGAATCGGCTCCAAACGATCTTTCCTGGTTCTTCCAGAACCCCAACCAACCAAAGCAATGCTGATGAGGTGCACAACTCCGGCAGACACCACAAACCTATTAATTAGAAAATTATTATTTATTAATGAAATTATATTTTAAATATCTGAATATAAGAGTTCTACGTATCAAGATACTTTCTTATAGAGTTTGGTTTTTAATGAACTTTTGTTTAGAAAGGGTAGATTATGTTTTTAATATGAATTTTTTTTCAGATATAAATTTGTTACCAAAAAGAATATCCAAGTTGTGCAGACCCTTCGCTGGTCCATTTTTCGTTTAGATTCTCCTTGGGTAATACGTTCACGTATAACTTCGTATAGTATTGCGCCAACCACGTGCCAGTGCTCGCGATGCACATTAAAACTGAAAAATTTCGTAAATATTATAATTCTGGTACAATCGGCATTTCTTTGAATCTTACTGATTTTTTTAAACACGATCAAAGTTTGTTTAAATAAAAGAGAATTGGCAACTCTCTTTTATTAAAACGAAATCATCATTTATTTATAATACATTTTCTTTAGAAAAAATGATTAAAAATGCATTAAAAAAGTGTAGAATTAATTTTTAAAACGATTTCTCTCAAAAGTACCGACCATGTACCGACTCAATATCCTTACATCGAATTATTAAATTATCGAGTGATCAAATTATCTGTTTCAGGTAAAGTAAACCTAATAACTAAAGTAAATATTTGTGCATTAAATATAAAAAGTTCAATCGAAAATACGTTTAAAGATCAAGTACTTTTATTGCAAAAATATGGGTAAGTGTTTACGATTTTAATTAATGTACGTTGCCTGCTAGACTGAAATTAATGACGTAATAAAAGGAAATATTCAGTGAGCAGGATCTATTTTATATTCACGAATACGATAAACACCCTTGCTTTTTCATTCATGATGCATAATACACATATAACGATGGCTTTAAAGCTTAAATATTTAATTTCACGCACTTGATTGCTGCTTCACGTTAGAAAGTGCAGTTCCTTAACGAGCCACTAACTATTATAACAGTATTTTTTCTTTTTCTAAAAGCATGTTTCTCTCCACGTTCTTATATTCATCATAAGAATTCAATTAATTTATTTTATTTACACGAACTAAATTTTATAATTGACTGAAACTTTAACTTCTAAAGCATTTTATTTTTTTCAGAAGAAATCAACTCACGTGTTAAAATATTAGTTGAATAAACGCCTGGGACGGAAAGAAGTTTACTTCTAGGAGTCGTGGCTGTATTTAAAACAGCCAAAAGTGCAGCTAGTGCAGCTGCTACCAAAGCTGCTGAAGTTGTTCCTAATGTTCCAATCCAAAGACCCCAAGACATAACCATTGGGTCTTGTTTAATCATCGCAGGAACTGAAAAAAAATTCAATTTTTTACTATAGAAAATAAGTAAGTATCTAAGACTTAATTTATTTGAATAAATAAAGAAATGTAGATTTTTCTGAATACATCAAATGTATCAAATTATAGTTAGAGTTTTTGTAGAAAAATTAATTTATTAGGTAGGAATTAGGAAAGGTTTTGTTGACCTAAAATATTTTTTAAATCATATTCATTTCAGAAATGAATTATACAGAAATATCAATTATACTGAGAAGTCACGGAGAAGGAATTATGTACCTGCTGTTTGAATTATGCATACAGCAATACCTCAGGTAGATACAACCCGTGACAGGGATGACAACAATATCCTCTGCCTTACGTCGAGTACGTGATTCGTACTTATTACAGGGACGTGTGTTTCACATATGACCTACCCCAATGAAAGAGAAATACAAGAACGCGTAACACTCCAGAACGTGTCAGAACTATTTTTGAATCTGAGTCAATTTAGAAAGACTAGTTTTAAAAATAAAAAGATTATTTTAAGAAATACAAAATTTTTAAATCCCTGACAGACTCAACGGGAATAAGATTGTCAATGAAATGAGATAGTTCTAAAAAATTCCTATCTTGAAAATATCGAAGATATTGTTGTCGAAAACCTAATTGGTTTTTTTTTTAATTGCATTTAATATACATATATACAAGAAGACTATAGTAAACAATAATGGCGAGACACGTGCTACACTACAATGCTCGTTAGTTCCTAAGTACAATTACTGGGGTATCAAGTAAAGAGCGGTAATATTCGGTCGAGTGCTTCCAAGCACAAAACGAGCCAAAACGAGATATCCGTTTATGTAAAATGCATACTACTAGGGAAGACGAATACTTTGTTAAGTGGGAAAATTTATTCTGAAATATTGAAAAAAAAATTCTCAATACGAATTCATCTTTAAAAGACTTTCTTCTCAACTTGATTAATTGCCCTATTACCTGTTAATTTGAATTCCAGTTCATTAATCATTTTTATTTTTGTTGCAGATATCTTTGGTATATATGTTATTTGCTATGTTATATCATGATAGACTATTTTATAACACGTGCGAGTTGTATCTAAACTGGTTTGGAGACGCATGCTTGAACGTACGAAAAGAAACTCTCCACATAACACAGTCAAACTTGTTCCTAACGAGAAGACTGACGAATCCAGGAATGCAGTATCGCAAAACGTGAGTATGTATTCCACAACTTTACTAACTTCCACAGCATTAAAATTTTAGCCAACAATTCTAGGAATATCTTCTACTCTTGGAATCTAGTTCATATTCAAAATGATCTTCTGTTTTGTTTTCATGCGCATCTTTTATTGATCTGAACTTAAAATGTAACTTTAAATTTCAAATTTGTTCCACTTCGTACTATCGAGTCGAGAGTATTTTGCATTTAGGAAAATCAGAATTCTTTCCAACGTTCTCTTATTTATTGGCAAGCTACGTTACGCACTGAAAAATTGTTATTGTCGAGCAGTTTGAATATAATAATTCATACTAAAGAACTTCTGAGGAAATATTTATGTGGGAGGAATCAGTCTATATTTTCTAAACGTAGATTTAAATCAATCTTACCGGAAAAATGATGGATTCTCCAGCCATATCCATAGTTAAGTTCTTTTGTGCCATTTAGTAATCCGAAGTGAATTTTTCCTGCACTATTTTTGGGGCCATCAGGGATCCATGGTTTTGCTTCTATCCAATGTTGGGTCACTAGTGCTCCACATAGTAATCCACCACTCAGTAAGGACAGGAAGAATGTTGCAAATATTGTACCTCTTCTAAACATGGACGTCATTCTGGTATCACTTACAACTGGCTCTGGCTTAGGAAAATTGGCCACCACTAAAAAGACAAAATGAAATCATAGCTCAAGGAAAAAGGGATTTTAAAACATTTTCCTCTAAATTCTATATTCAGTCTCAAAAAATCTTGAATGTATTCACATTATCCATGATCTAATTTTAATTAGACGAAAGATACAGATCTGATGTCTAATTGCAAAAATACTACAATTATGTATATAAGGAGAACGATATTAATCAGCTAATGATATCGACAAACGATCTCTGCTAATTGATTGGAATAGCTTCAAAGGCAAATATCTCCCAGGTCTCGTTTTTGCTTTATATTGACATTCAACAAGATTATAATTTCTCTCTGGAGATGGTGCCGAGTATTTACCTTGCCCCTGAGTCTGAGCAAAGTGAGCCTGGTTGAGACTCTTGGAGAACTCGCCCTGCTTGACTTTTTGATCGAATTCGGCTGTGTTTAACTTCTTAGAGAACTTTACACGACAGTGACTCTTTGCCTTTCCTGGCTTTTGAAGCGAAGAAGGTCGTGGTCTTTTCGCGAAGGTATATGGGATCGTATACGGTTGGGCTACGTAAAAGTATATCGGTCTGTAGTCCTCCTGGAGATGAGGAATATAACCATTCGTGTGGCAGCCGTTGTAGATGCTCGGTGGACCCTGGCTGTAAGCGTAAGAGCTCGGATGATAATAAGTACCGTAGAGGTTCGCCGTTTTTCGTGAATTCCCTTCCACGTTTTGAGAATAAAGTCTGCCAATGACGTCCCCTCCTTCCACGCTCTTTCCAATTCAAATCACTGAAGCATGCTCGACTTCGTGGTCGTCCCTGAAATTAAAAAAGAAAATCATTTCTTTAAAAGGAATTTCATAGTACAGGAATTGCTTCTGCTCTTTAAATTTATCTCTAAAGCTTTAAATAGTTTGGAAGTGTTTATTTTTAAAAAAATCTCTACTAAAACAGTCTTTTTACGAAATCTTTGCTTGAATAGGCGCATATCTTTAAAAATCGAGGTACTTTTCTAGAGTTTAGAGCTTGCGAAAAAGGAGGGAAATTTCGTCGAAATTTCTGGGTTCCCAATTTGAACTTTGTTTCCACTTTCCTGCGATTCGTCTCGAACTATTTGGTCTGTTTCGTTTCATATGGTGAGTTTCTATTTCTCACGAGAGCGACAATCATGTTTCACAGACACAGACCTTCAACTGGAGGCAAGTATAGGATTATATACAGTGACACGGCCTAACGGCATTTGCTGGACCTCATCACCTCGCTTAGCTTATAGTCAGCTTGCAGCATTCTGGTTTACTCTTTTTTTCTTATTCCTATATGTCTTTTCTTTTTTGCTTTTTATTCTCATTTTCTTATCTTGACTCTTATTCTCTCTTCCAACTTGCCTACTTGAGACTCGACTGACTTGATTTTCAGTCACGTGTGGATCGTACACCTGCATTTACTGCATGAAAATAGAACTAGGTTCACGAATTCAATATTTTCAGTCTTCAGCTCCTCACTATCCATTCCAACGAAGATAGTATTTTCAAATGCAAATTTATTTAGTGAAAGTGTTTTGTAATCTCGCGTAATTCATTATGACGATTTTAAATTTATAAATAGCGATAAATAAGCACATAGTTAAAGGTCAAAGATAAAATTTGCAATAATTTGTTTATTGGTGTACAATATTGTAGGAGACTTTAAATTCCGACTCTTCCAATACAAATTATTTAAAAAATTCACTTTCTAAAATGAACATGTTCAGACATACCAGGGAATATTAAATGAAATTGATTCCTTAGTTACTTATATGTAATTTCTTGCCTCTAGGGTGAATATGTAGTTGAGTATTTTCTAATATTTACCACACCTATGAAAGACCACATAATTTATTCAATGTATTCTATTTCAATTTCCGCGAGTACACAATATCTTAGATTTTTTTATTTTCATAATAAAAAAATCATAGTCCCAAGATACTCTCACTATCATCGCCGATAATTAAGAGAAAAGACCTAATTAAGTCTCATTTTTCTTAAATATTTCCCAAGAATTTACTTTCAGTTTTTAAAGATGTTTAAATCTCTATTTACACTCTAAAACTCGTTATGCAAGGTAACTTAAGTCGAAACATAAGAAAATAATAAAATAAAATGCTGATTTACTGACAGAAAGCAATTAGCAACAGAAAACATATATAATAAGATAGATGTGCTCCATTTCTCATCTAGTTGAACACATATGGTTGCATGCAGATTTACGAGACAAGTGAAATGCCTCAAATTAAGATGTAATCGCGCGACTTTGCGTCCAAGAAAGTTCTGTCATTTTAGCTCCAGATTCTTGACATAAATTTATGACTTACAATTTTCATGCTTCTATTTACACTCTTGCCTTTTTTATTTTATACTTTTTGTTCGATTCATCTTGGAAATCGCATTGATCATTCTCTAAAAATATTATTATCGTATCGCTATTTCATAAGGAAACTATAGTAGGGATGGAGCTAGTTTGAAAAAACAGATGTAACCCGAGAGTCAATTTTCAGGGACATATGCTCGCGTAAACCAAACTGTTCACTTTCAATTCCGTGAAAATTGAGAAGACCGGGGTCTCATATCTCATATTATACCGTATCACTGAAACCGGTAATTGAAGAAAGTCCTTTTTCCTTTTTTTTGAGCCGCTAGTCGCACTATGAAATGTACCTATAATGAATACCGCATCATTGCGTGCAGCCTCCGTAAATCTTTCTTTGGATCTCTTTCGTTTGAGCCATTTGATGGAATGTATACACGAACTTTTTATACAAAAAAGAAAGAAAAGACATTAGACGATAGAAGCATGTAACTTGCTCTAATATCCCTGACGGTAAATAATCTTACTCATCTATCTTAAAAAAGCGATGTTACCACATATTTCAAAAATATCGAACACTATGTTCTCGAAATAAACAATTTATTGATTTGAAATTGATACGAGAAAGCTGCCCTAATGATGGTTTAATTAATATAAACGAAATTCGAGTAGCTATGTACTCTTCAAAGGATTCTTGAGTTAATTTACGTATACAACTTGACGAGGAAATTATAATTGTGCATATATGCACCAAAATTTAATTCCCTTAGAATTTCTAGTAAATGCTCGTTTTAGTAAAAGTCGAATTTAAAATAAAATCGCTTCGTTAAGTTGCAATTTTAATTTGGCAGATTTTAGCGCCTCTCCACTCATTAAAATCGCCAGATGCCACTTCATTCGACCCTTGCTTATTTCACTTTTAAATTCTGCACATGTTTTTTTTCTGGAAGGGTTGTATTCCCAGAAAGTGAAAATTTAGTCTCTATAGATTTCGATACTAGTCATATACACGAAAATATTTAAATATATGCTGATAATTATGACCCTTTCTATTTTAATCCAAAATATAATTTAATTTTTAAAGATTGGAGTCTATTTTTAATTTTACGAGCAGCTCGTGTCGCGAATTCTTCTAGTGATTTATACAGCTAAGCAGAAACAGGAAGTGGAGGGAAATACATAGTAGAGAACATGAGGCGAGCACTGAAATTAGTGTATTTCTGCATTTCTCACGGCTTCCAGTGCTCAACGACGCATGGAAAAAGCCAGACAGGTGTCGAACGCATGGGGCCTATAAAAAAATAAAACAGACAGACATTCAAACTCTAACGGCCAAATGTCGCCTAGGACCTTTACCAAAAACACCCTTCATTTAAAAACTTTCAAAACTAAAATCAAACGACTGCTATTTCTGATGCCATCATCTGAAAAGATGTTTCGAAAATAAGAATATAAATAAAATATAAGTAAAAAGTATGGGAATTAAGTCCTGGGAAAATAGTAGTTGCTTTTAGTTTTTTGTTTTATTTTTACTCTGCAATCGATGTGGCAAGACAACAATGTTGGCGTTGAATCTGTGAACCGTGAATCGCAAAGGGAAAAGAACATGCAGCAAAAAGGAATCTGTTATATAGCCTTGACCATCGGAAATGGTCTTTCTAAGCTCGAGCTGTTAGTTTCTGCCTCAAAGTACCAGAATGTGCATCAGAATTTCTCCTTCTGACATGCATGTTATTCTGAATGCACGACATTCAAGCGATCTCTGTTTCGCGACATTCCTGTGAAAAGTTAAACTTGACAAGTCATATAAACCGGAGTCCAATTGTAATTCCACTTTTCAGTCTTTTACAATTTGAAATTTCACGATATTTTCTACGAGAAATTAATTGTGCGTACGGATTATAGTAGCTAGTAATTATAAAATAGTAAGGAATTCAAATACATGTCAAAAGTATATTCAGATTTTTGTTCAATGCAGTCAAAGGTGAATCGTTAATGGTGTTCTCAGGAAGCTGTTGAATCAAAGTGGGTTAAGTGCCAATATTATTGAACGTGAAGTTGAAATAATGTCAAACGTAACTAAATATTTACTTTAACGGTGCTTTCTGTTTGGCAATCGCATCTTTTTTAAGATGTAATAAAATGATGATGAATGTTTTATTTCTTTATTTCTTGGTAATAAATCTGGAATATCGAACACGGACCTTATTTAATTTCCCATTAGGGCAAAGGATGACGTTAGAATGAATCTGGACGTTAACTGGGCAACCGGTTCGAGTAGTTCATTCGCTTCTGATTCGCGTGATGCAACTCGTTCGTACAGTCGTTTCCTCTCTTGGAATATCGGCGAAATTCTCTCTTATAGACGCGTGGCCATCGACTGTAAAACTGGGTCATAACTGACATCTTTCCTTTCGACATTATTGTCTGCTTACAATCAGAAAACCCGTGCAATGGCTTCAAACACAATTAAAAAATATATATATACGTTTACATCTAATAAATAAGTTGATCCATCAGATCTACGAAAAAGCATATACATCACTTTTCCTCTTGACTGTTATCTGTTTCAACTTTTGCTTATATATTTAGTTTTCTTCTAGGTCAGCAAAAACCTACTAAAGTGCAAGTGTAATGAACACAAGTTGCACTGGTCGAACGGGTTTATGCTGTGAAAATAAGAAATATTTGCATACTAAAGCAAATTCATTCATTATTTAAACAGGCTTGCATTATAGTAAAATGGGGTCATTTTGTACTTATTGTAATTCCATTTTTCCATGAAATGAAGAATTCCAGAATCTCCCTGGAAATTCCCAGTTTATCTTTCATTATGTTTTTTTTCCAATTGTTTTTCTATTGGGTCTCTCTTACTACTCATTGACAATCGATAAAAATGAATGGAATTCGCGGCAGTTGACTGCTCGGTGAAATGTCCCTTCAATATTATTCAAGCTTCCGATATTTTCCAATATAACACGTAATAAAAAAAATAAGGTGAGGCTGCCACGGAAACTTTGTAATAACCGATTCCTCTATCCTTAATTTCATGCAAGGTTGCATTCCATTTAATTCGCCAGATATATATTTGCTATTGTGATTTACTTTTTTTAATTCGTGAAAGCTTTAAAGTGAGTGAAGAAACTAAATAAACAACAAAGCGTATAAGCTTCTCGAGAAAAATGTTTAATCAGAAAGGTTAAAATTTCATTGGCATAACAGATGAACCAGCGAGACGCGAAGGTCAACTTCGTCATTTTTAGAGCGTATAGCGGAACTCGACTCGCAAACTGCAGATTTTCTCATTTATGAAATTTATATGATATCTAGATAATTCAAGGTTGATAATTCTGATATTTCTTTGCATTTGATATCCTTTCTCGCACAGAATAATGGATTTATATCTCAACCACCTTTTGCTTTTAATTGCAAAGACATATCTTTACATATATAGTTTTGATGCATTCTTATCTAGTAAAAATATAATTTCAATAGGGAAAATTGACAATTAGGAGTTCAAATATTTAGTATCAATTCTTCTTCTTCATTATTTATTTTTATTTATCTTTCTTTTCCTTCGACAATTCTCCTCAACATCTCTTCTTGATTTCTCTTGATCTCGACTTACAAGCAAAAAATCCAATTCGAATATTTCTCTTCTTGCGTCACAGGTCCAGTTACATAAAGAGAGTAGAATGTACAGTCTGGAGATTTGTCATAAATCTAAATGTATCGAGAACAGTAATTTTTTACCTGCATTGCTTCAGCATCGTTTTCTTTTTCTTCTGAACCCTACGGCGTTCACCTTTCTTAAAGAATCTGGATCGACTTCCGCAATTGCACTCTTGTACAGTCAATATCTTATATACTCGTCTTATTCTTAGATATGGACGCTGTATAAACTCTAAAGAATTGGGAATTGTCTTTTTGGAACTAGTACCGGCACAATTAAGAAATAAGGAAACTGAAGATCTCAAACATTTGTTAAAAAAACACTTGCGGAGTATGTAAAACACTATACTTTCTCGAATTGTTACGCACGTTCACCAGGTGACTTCAGACACCCGGAAGGTTTGGGAGCCACTGAGCTAGCTGAAGGCTGAAGCTGAGAAGAAGAACGCGAACTCTTACTGGTCGGGTTGCTGATCCTGCGGCTTCATGCCATGCTAGCTGCTTTAGCTGGAAACCTTCACCTGCTCAAGGCAGGTGTTTCAGGTGGCAGCACCAACTGTGTTGATTATATTGGTTTTTATCCTCCACCTTCGCTGGATAACTTAATTTTGAAGCGATCGCTTCAAAGAAAGAGATTTTTAAAAAAATGTTTAAAAGATGTAGGTTTTTGGGAACTATTGAAGCCAAAGTGAAAATCGAAATGAATTTGATTTTAGGCTGATTCAAAAAAGGACTTACTTATGAGAAAGTTTGAATATAGTATATTAATGAATTTATTTTTAATTAAATTAGAACTGCATAAAATTTAATTTAACAATTAGAAAAGCACTAATGTAGAATCAGCTGCATTCTCGATATCGATCTTTGTTCCTATGGGTTCACGATTCACAATTCTCTCACGCCATAGAAGTAAACCGATGCATATTCCATAAAGGCAGAGCGGAAGCAGTAAAATCCTGCAAAAATGTATATTATATAGTATGGGACTATGGACTATTGAATATATCTAGATAATTTCATATATTTTCAAGCATCATCGAAAAGAAACTGATTCGGATATAAATTTAATTACGGATTTGTTCGAAATGAATTTCAACCAGAAACTGTTACGAGGATATATAAAAAAAATTGGAATACTTAATCATTTTATTAATTTATATGTTGAATGTGTATCACTGCATAATTATTGTAGCCAACGCTAAATGAATAATCGAAGTGATATAATCTTGCTTACCAATACGAGTATCCTAGATAGACATTGGAAGTATAGTATTCTCCTGTGATAGTATCGCGAATAGCTATGTTGTGCTGCGTTACGAAGCTATAATGACAACCATAAATTATTAGGCTGGTTAAATTGAGCCCAATAGCGATGCAAGCTGCCATGTAAATACCCTGAAAGGAATTTCTTGATTACGCCACTTATATGTGATAAAATTAGACTACAAGCAAACCATAATTGCAATTATATCTCATTTTGATTAAAATCGCTTTACTTTAATTCGAAAACAGATTCACTTGACATTTTTGAAATTGTGAATGCATATGTTTCTTTTAAAATAGAAATATGCTTACCTGAATATTTAAAAATGTTTCTGAGGGACTTTTTAGAGAGTTGAGAATTCCTAAACCACATATGATGACGACAACGATAAGTTGCAAAACCATGATAATAACAGTAGTGAGCCATGCACCCGCATTAACGAATATTGAAGTTTCACTAATTCCTATAAGAAGCATTTCATTTTTATTTATTTACTAGTAGTAATTTACCGGTGAAACTTCAAGCCAATAATTCTATGTCTTAAAATTAGGTACCATTGTCGCGTCTCATTAGCGATTCGAAATTTGTAGCACTTTTTGGTGAGGATGAACAAGAAAAACTTGGGTTTTCTCCATTAAGAAGTTTTTGGACTTCGTTTTCTCTGGAAGAGGAATCTGTTCCACAACTCCATGCACATGAATTCGATCCCCATATACATGAAACTAAACATGAAATTAGATGTAATTATATTTGTATTGCAATTAATTCAAAGAAATTAGAGGTTTTATTAATTACTGTAAATATTGTAGGTTTGTGGAGTCGAAACAAGCTTTCTTATGAGGGTCCCTGTAAATAGTCCATGATTAATTTCTGAGTCTGCAACTTCTTTTGAAGGATCGGCTACAGAAGCCGATCCTATTATCCACTCATTTGTCCCCAAGGACAAGCAAATAACGATTAGGGCTAAAATTGAAAGAGCAGCTGTGACTTGAATGAACACAACTCGCTTTCGTTTTTTCATTTTCCTCAAATTCAAAGAAAATATCCCAGTTAACGATCATATAATTAAAAAAAAATGTTAATGAAATACTAATATAAACTATGCACTGCACTTGAAAATTAGCGATACATTTTCGAGACTTCGGTTAAAACTTTGATGGTTTGTTTAAAAAACTGTTAATTATAAGTACATGTCAACATTTATTGTCCTGGATGAAATCATAGACTAAACCTCATACTCGTTTCATTGATCGACTCATGGAGAAGATAAGATTTATCAAAAATTTTTTATCGTTAAAAATTTCAAGGAAGGAGTAATCTCACTGAATCGTATATGAAGGTATTTCACTGAGATAAAACCGCGTGAACAAAAGTCAAGTTTATAATGTTGTTTTTCCAGAACTTTTATTTAATTCTCCAATAAAAATACCGGACATGTCATTTAATTAATAATTTTATATATGTTTATTATCAATAATAAACAAATTAATGTTATTATCAAGAACAAATTTGAATTATTATTATACCCTAATTAAATTTCAATTAGTTTATTTTATTCAATTTATTTTATCTAATTAGTTTAATTCAATTGGTTTCTTTAGTAAGCATTACATTATTATAACTGTGCTTCACTTTTCTTTATTATTCTTCATTTTAAAAAAATATGAAAACATTTATTTTTTAAATTTTCGCGCTTGTAATTAACGCCATCTGTATGAAGTGAAACTTCTACTGCAGATGTCACTGTCAATTGTCAACAGCCTCATGTGTCAATCGTCTCAACAACACGCCGTCAAATTTTGAGAAAAAAATAGGTATCAACTTTATTTCGGTAATTTCATTGATATTTTCATGTTAAATAAAGACTGGTTAATGTATTTAACGTTTCTTTACATAGGGACATATTTTTAAACTTCTAGATAAAGCATTTTGAACAATAATTTTATTTTTGAGGTTAGCTTAGGTGAAATGTTTTCATAGAAATTATAATCATTATAATGAAAAACTAAGAAAAAATATTTACTAAATTAAATAATAATGTCCACTATATCAATTAAATATACTTTGTAATTCTATAAAATATATTTCTGAATTTTACCTCTTATGACAAGTTTGTAAATTCGAAGTACACAATAGCCATATTATTACGCATTTTAATTAAAAGCTTTTATAAGATCTCGAAAAATTTTGAGATACCTCGAAAGGTTTGAACAATTACTTCAAAATATAATTAAGAAAATTTATCTATTTAAAGAAATGGCTGAAAGTACAAGCAAAATGTCAGATAAAAAAACATGGACAGATGCTGAGCGTTTGGAGCTTGCCGCAAAATTAGATGCTGACTTAGACGATTATATAAATAATTTAGAAAAGAGAACATATACAGAAGGATGGCCAGAAGATAGATGGCAAGAAGAAATGGAAAAACATCCATTTTTTATGAAAAATTCTCCAAATCCAGGAGACGAACTTTCTCCCTTAATGGAAGGATTGCAACAACTTAAATACAGTACAGAGGAAAATACTAGCGAAGGTCTACCTAAATGATACACATCCTTATCAGTTATTATACATATTTCAAATAAAAATTAGAACTATAATTTTAATATACTTATTATAGAATTAGCAAATAATTACAAAGATGATGGGAACTTCAATTACAAGTACAAGAAATATCGTCTTGCGATTATTAGTTACACCGAAGGTATAAGAACAAAATGCCAAGACAAAGATTTGATGGCTCAACTTTATAACAACAGAGCGGCAGCAAATTTCATGTTAAAAAATTACCGGTAAATTTTAAGACTAAGTATACTTGTAAATATACATTTTTTCAGTCTCAGGTTTAAATACTTTTATGGAAGGATATATTTTGTAGATCAAGTCTGAGTGACTGCAGGGAAGCGTTGAAATTGAATCCAAAATATCCAAAGGCTTTAAGGAGAGCTGCAGATTGTTATTTTAAAGTAAAGGATTATACTCGTTGCATTGAAATTTGTGATCAAATTCTTGAGGAAACACCGACTGATAAATCCATTAGTGAGCTCAAATCAAAAGCAATTACTGAGAAGGTGAATTATTAAATTTGATTTACAAATTAATTTTTATAGTCTGCTTTTTTATTTTATAGATTTTTATTAAGATTTTAAGAACCGATGTTTCTGTTCCTAGAAATGTTTTGACAGAGATTTAAGGAAGCAAAAACTTCAGGAAAGGAAATATGAAGAGCAAGAAAAAAACGTTCTTCAAGTTATTCTCAATAGAAAAATCAAACTGGATACGATGGAGAGTAAAGACATGGTTGAATTGAAGGATTTAGAACCTCAAGCATCACAAATAGCTCAAAATGTCGTTCATTTGGATAATGATGGAAAATTAGTTTGGCCAGTTACGATCTGTTACCCGGAAGTTTTTCAGGCCGATTTTATTCAAAACTTCCATGAAGACTCGACGTGAGTTTTTTTGCTGATGAGAATGGTTGTTTAAAATTTTCAGGGTTGAAGTTTGAAACTTTTTTTTCCAGGTTTAAGGAACAACTCAAAGAACTTTTTGTAGAACCTCCTGCATGGGATACAAACAGGGAATACAATATTGAAAGCGTCAATGTTTATTTTGAAGGAAATCATAGAATGAGCTTGAATAAGATCGATATCGAGAAAACGCTTTGCCAAATCTTACAAGATGAAAGGTGCCTAAGAGTTTTAAACTAAATTTATTTCTTAAGAAGATAGATCTAAACTTCTAATACCAACATCTTTTGTTTAAGGTTTGTCGTTAGTGGAGGCACACCAACGTTTCTGATCTTCCTTGCAAAAAGTGCAGCGGAAAAACAATTTTTAGCTACTTATTAATTATTATGACCAATACTTTGAATTCAGTTCATATATCATATGAATTGTATCGAATAAATTTATTTTTAAACATTTTAAAAGAATTTAGATGTGATATATTTTATCAGAGTATTTGCCTTTTCTGTATATGGATAGTCAAATTTTCAAACTTAGTTTAAACTAAATTTTGAGAGTATTTCACTGTAAATATAGAAGTGAGACATGTAATTGAATAATTAACAAGCTTGAAAGTAATTATGTAATACTGGTTTTGATTGGTAGAGTGTCAATGTAATCGAATATTATCGGAATGCATGAAATCTTTGGCAAATTGTTCGTCGATCCGTAAAGAGGATATCCTAAAGAAGAAAAACGCAACAAAGAGGAAAGCGACTAATGGTATGAAACACCAACAGGAGAATGTGTTAGTGGTGTAACCAGCAACATCAGGGAGTGCACATTTCACGAGGGTGGGTTCATTTCAGGAATGTAGTGAGAAATCTAAAAGCCCGATCACTAAAATATCAGTTTAAATTTTACTCTGTCATTTGAAAATCTATTCAATAATTAGCCATAACATATATTTGAACACTAAACCCTGCTATTCTCTGCAGAAGGATTTGAATTCGCCATGAATTAACCTTTAATTTGTTCGAAAAATTTACAATTCCGATTAAAAATCGAAAAAAGATACAATTCTGATCATACATCCCGAATGAGTTTAAACTTTTACTAATCCTTAGAAAAATTAACCCATGAAGTGATGGAATGATTCCCTTCTTAGATCACTTTTAGATAAACAAAATTACATTTTGCTATCAGCAATCTACCAATTCATTAACTATCATCAATTTCATATCTCCAATCAGATCCTTCTCTATCTAAAATGCGTTTTTTATTTGAAATTCTTTGTTTTTACAAAAAACGGATCTCGCTTTTTATATTCCACGGGGCTCCAACGACCTGTACCTACCTCCCTGCTTCACTCGTCTATTTCCGTTCTTTTTCGGGTCAACTCGTCTCGCTCGCAAGATGGCGCTTCGGGAGTTCGCGGATCGCGATAAACCAGTCGTTGCCGCTTGGTTGAAAGAGCATAACACGTTTTCGTGTACATCCGACGATAATGGCCGCCGTGTCATGTTAGTGAGGGCATATCGACTTGCGGATTTCATTTCACAATTTTAATTTAGTTGTTAAATCCAAGTGATTTTACACAGGACTCGTGAGTTAAGTTAACGGGTGTGTACAGGATTTTCTTTAGACGTATTTTCTTTAGACCGGTGTGTGCGTGTTTGTGCCTATGTGTGCCAGCCATTTTCGAGCGTGCATCCCAGGATCTTCAAACGCCCAGGCCTTTGTTTCAACGAACTGGTTTTATGGATTTACTAAGCTTCAATAGTTATTCACAACAAGGACCCACTAAGGGATTTTTTACCGGTGAGTGTCGCTCAATTTTTAATCCAGCAAAAGCAAACACTTCCGCAAAGTGTCAGTTGTCACTCTGGTTGGGGGTGGTTGTTAGATATTTTGACTTGCACTGTGTGCTGACAGGTCAGTTTTCTTTTATTTTGTTTAAAGATTCAACAATGAGAGGTTATCATTTTTAATTTCCCACTCCGAGTTTGCATTGTTATTAACTGTTTTTTGGAGTTTCTGAATCTCTGGTAAATATTCGTAGTCGTTTGTTACAACTTTTATCAGGCATTTTTGGGGGAGTAAATTATGAAACGATATTTAGTAGATTTCTTAGTTAAAGTGTATTTCATAAACTTGATCTTTGTCAGTAAGTGATTGAGGAAATCAGAAAAGATGACAGGGCAAGTAAAGTGACATGAGGCTTCAATGGTTTGACAGTTCTCGGTGACATTAGTTTATTAGATAAGGTGAATTTTATAATAAATTAGTCATTTCTGCGGATTTTGGGAAGTGGATAATTGGAGTGGACTATTCCATATTACGAATGACATAATTTCTACTTGAAGATTCTAAACACGGGTTAAATTTGCTCTAGTTTGTTCTTTGTTTATTTACTATTCTGCTTCAAATATTCATTATAAAGTTGAACTTAAAATCGTTTTTAAAAAGTAATTTGATAAAACAGTTGTAACAGATGCTTTAAATAACACGAGAATTTATTTTAGATTCCAATTATAAACGTTTTTCTATATAACCCGAAGAGAATACTTTTTTTCCTTCAATTGGAAGTGTTCAAAACAAATCTGCATTGGGAATTAAACAATTTTAAATTCTTATACGTTATTTAATATCAAGTGACGTTAAAAGGTTCGGAAATAACTGAAAAATGATAATAAATATTGGTATTTTTAGCTTTCGATTTCGATAGTCACTGGCATTGAGAAATGTATGAGAGAAATCAATGGTCTATCAGGAGATGTATCGACGTTAATTTTGGTTTGCGCAATCAGCCATTTACGAATATCGCGCGTCCCGATGGCACTTTGCGTTGACTCCAATTATCGAAAGATCGCACCGGTCAGTGTGATTACATTTCGGCCTGACTTTCACTGTTAATTAAGTCTGATATATGAAGTCACTGAAGAGAGCAAGGGAAAACGATCAAGAGTCGCAAACTCTCGAGAGCAATCAATTTCACAGTCTGTTAGAGCCGATTGCATCGTCTTTGCACTCGCAGAAATGTTTCGCCGATGCATCGAAAAGTCATTCTCTTAATTAATCGATTCATTTCATAATTTAAAGTGCGTCTGCTCACTCATTAATTAAACCTTAAGCTAATTTGCTTTGGAACGAGCGAATACGACTTTTTGCAAGACAAACTATTTCTGTCTTTTTATTGCAGTATTCGATATATTATTATCAACGTTTCTTGCCGAATGTGATCAATGCTTCGGTTATCGTTCCATTTGATGATTGAGACATTTACAGTTAATTAAAAAGATATATTTCTGAAAAACGAGTGTCAGAATATTTACAAAAGATCTGAGCTGTTTTTCAACGCTACCTGAAACAAATTGAAAACTTTTTTATGCGAATAAAAAAGCTTGGGAAATGTTTATTTTACTTTTAATGAAAAATTTCGTAGATATGTGTAGTTTTCGCGTCGATGAGTTTTCTAACTAGTGGGTGCCAATACAATAATGGTATATCCATTATCAGAGGCTGAAGTTGGCTATAGACTAACTCATGAACTTTTGAAATTGATCGAGTTCTGCGGAGCATATATACTGTACATATATTCGATGAGTCGAGTGCTATGTTATATCTGTAGCTTTAATGAAAACAATTCAAGCGGAGATTCAAAAGCTTTAAAGAGCGCCACATGGCGACAATCACGCCGTGAGGACTCAGATTAAACCTACATACATATTACATACCATGCACTAAAATAAACTCAGTAAAAAATCTCTACGAATATCGCCTAGTAAATAGAGTTTAAAAAAAATGTTTAAATCCAATTTTATGATTTAACGTCAACTTGCTAAAATTTCTAGTATACAAACTCCTCTTAAACTTTCTAATTTTGTAACTTTTGTTACAACTCTTATTTTTAAAAGAACTGGTGACCTTAAAAAAATATGAAACTATAAATGTCAGATAGTCCATTAACTCAGAGGAAGGTAGTGTGAAATTCAGTTGATTAGGTTTCAATATTGTGAAGCTGTTCAGTCATCAGAAGGAAGTGCTTTAGAGATTTAATAAATCTTTTATCGGTGAAAATTAGCTTTTCGATAAACGACTATTTTTGTATTTTCCATTCAATTATTCTCGGAATTATAAAATATTCTATATACATTTTATCTCATTCTTTCGTAGAATAGATTCATTTTTAGATCTTCCTGTTGAAAATAAAAATCTAAAATTACAATGCATATCACGATCGACGTGCGGGATGAAAACTTTCCTCTTTTCCATAACAAACGAATAGCCCGATTATTTGTTTCTCGCTGAATTGATTATCACGAGAGTCCTCTTGGTTGAACACAAAAATGAAAGGCAAATGACACAAATCTCATTAACTCCCAGTTCCATTCTCATCAGAGGCAATTTAAACATTTTTATCACTTTTATGTGTAAATATACTTTTTATTTTCCTTCCTAAAAGTTCACTCTTCAGGCATTCAAGAGTTTATGCTTGTCGTCGTTTTAATTTAAAATATGCGTGGATATATTCACGAGGGAAAATAAATTCAAACGAGAAAATTGTCCTCTTATCGCTAGAATGAGAAACAAAATAAGCACCTTATGCTTATGGAAATGGGGTTAAGTGTCATCAAGCTTCGTGTCGAAGATGTGATCACATCTCGATCTCTCGTAAAGCACCTTGATAGCGAGACTTCCATAACTTCTTTTTGCACTTGGATCGAAAAATATTTTTAGTGGATAGATAAAATGAGCTGTGAAAAATTATTAAACTGAAGTTCGCAACGTTCATAACAATTTTTTTTATAGAAAGCACGAAACCAAAAATTTTACTGTTTTAAGTGGTTCCATTGATGTTCAAACTAGGCCAAAAAGTTTCATCCTCATACCACTCTAGGATCACTCTAAAAGTCCAAAAAAGTTATAGGTGGTGAAACTTTTTTGGATTTCTTTTGACATTATGTAAATGGAATCACTTAAAACAATAACATTTTACGCCCTTGTTTCTATATTATTCTCAGCAATTTACTTTATCATTTTTAACAGAACCATATTAATTGTGTATTTCTGAACTTGTTTTAAAAATCAAAGCCATCAATCAACACAATTATTTTGATATCTTGTTGTAACTTTAATCTCAAATCATACCGAGATTAAAAACAGATTAAGATCAAGTTCCCCAACAAGTGATATTGTCTTTTTTTCCCATTTAGTACTAAATTCTCATTTTTTTTAAATTTCCTTCCTGTTTTTCTGAGAATATAGACTTGAACCCGGATAGTTATGAGTCGTGGGTAGTTAGGTACTCTTGAGGCATGCAAAAAATAGTTATACCATTAGTGTCCCTCCGTAAACCGATGATTATCATCGAGGTTTGGCCGGGTCATTTCCTATCGACGTCTGTATTTAAGTTTTTAGAAAATGATGTAAGTTGGAGAGCATGTGTATTATAGTTAGGGTCGACAAAGCGGCCTTTATTTCAACTGGTTAGAAATTCGGTGAGGGAGCATGTGGCAACGCTGGATCTGCCTCCCCCTCCCCTTACCTTTTCTCTCTTCTCTCTACGTCTACTCTCTCACTCTCATTCTTTCTCTATCTCGCGGGCTCTTTCACTCGGTTTCTCGCTCTTGCTCTCGCCTCCTTCGATTCCGTCGGTGCATCTTTTCTACGTCCACCTTTAAACTGGCAGTGAAGAGAGTGCCTTCTCTTATATCTTACACACCACCACCTTGCACCTCATCTACGCTCCTTTTATTTTCTTATTCATCCTGAACAGCTCTTCTCGCGGGGTTAGGCCACGTAGAAAAGAAAATGGATATTTCAATGGCAGTCGTTTGCCTATTTGCCATTTAAGCTAGTCCCAGGATTGCCATTAACTGGCTTTTAAATATACATGCGAGCTATCTCTAAAGCGTGGTACAAATAAATACCATGGGAATAATTCTAATGGACAAACTACGTCTAAAAGTATAGAACCTTTTCGGATTTCAACACGCGATTTCATTTATAGCGATTCATACTTTTATGGACAGAGCACACGATATCCTTTATTTTGTATCACTCCCCTTTTTTACGACCTCGTAAGAACTTTTCTTTCAACGGGTTGCTATTTTATCACTCGCCGCATTTTTATACAGAAAATATATTTATACTTGTATTTTTTCCAGGGAGCTAAATTCCCTTGAATGTAGTGTCCGGAAGAATAATTTCTGGAAATATTTCTGTTCGTTATTTTATAAAACAGTATTGATGTTTTTCCATATTCAGTTTTGAGGATTACCAATAATATTTTTTACTTCAAATACTTTTTGAAGCAAAGTATAGATGTTTTGTGAAACGTAATAAAATGGGCGTGAAGTTGAAAAATTCTGAAGTCCAGAAATCTTGGGAGTTAGTCCATCATAGCTCCTTGAGCGGATCCGGGTCACCGCGCTTTGCATGTCCCATTATTTCTGCTCAGAGACTAAGAGCTTTTTGAGAAAGTCAGAATGTCAATAATCTTGCTGTTTGCCTACTTTGCGTCATGTCGTTTCCCATGTTATTTCCCACCAGTGGCTTGAGTTATTCCAAGCGAAGGATTGAACCTCAGAAAATGGAGACAACAATATAAAATCATCAAAATTATTCAGTAAAAGCATCAGGAATGTAAATTTTCCTTGAGAAAATATATTACAATTCTGTCTTTGCTAACGCATAGAGAAAAAACAAAAAAAGCGACAAGGTAACGAGATTTCCCTAGACATCAGTATGAGTTACATTTCTCGAATGAGACGAAGTAGTCAAAGAGGTAGGAACAGTGTTATCTTAGCATTCTTAAATTTTATGGAGACCTTTGTTCTTTGCTGACGTACGTACTATAACTTGCTATATTGCCAGAAGAAAAAAACGTAATTTCTAATTAAAATGCAAATCCTCTGCATGGATTATGCAGGTAAATTTTGTTTTCTAGTTGTTATGGGAATTCGTAGGTATGTTTTATACATGTACCAAGATAATATTTTCTCCTCTTTGACTTTTTAAAATTGACATAGTTTTACACCTCTTTTGATCAGCAAGTTTTTCTTAAAGTTTGTCAGAGTATAAGATTTTCAGAACCTCTTACCAAACTTTCTAATATTTCAAAACTTACTGAAATATTTCTTTATGTAAATCAGTTAAAAATGTGAATCCCTTGATAAATTTGTCCAGTTTTATAGTGGTAGTTTGACGACAAGTTTTGAACTTAAACTATAACTATAAACTATAGGATTGAAGTGCACATGTCGTCGATATTATCATCTAATATTGCGACGGGTTGACGTCCTTTTCAAGTTTGAGGAAAGTGTAGATTTATTTTACAATATCAGATGCTATCCGCAAAAGTGTAAAAATCGATCGAACAGTCAAGATTTAAGAAAAGTTTACCAGAGTTCGAAAGTGGCTGCTTTCAATAATGCAATATAGGGATGCATCTGCGCCTGGCATTTCGTGCTGTTGCACGAAATACCGCGTGTGAGCTATCACGAGAAAAGGGTATCTTTTTACGATTGCGACCGTGCCAGTTATGTCTGCGTTGATATTTAATATACGATATAACGGTATAATTCATCCAGCATCGCTGATTCCGATGTTACTACTTTATACGGGCTGTACGCGAAAGTCGGAAGGTAATGCGAGCGCAATTTAGGACGATATAAGCCGTAAGCAGATGTTCCATTAGTGCAAAATCGTGGCGGAAGAGCATCTGCTTCGACGTGCGTTCGATTAGGTGAAAGCCTGAATCCTATTTGTTTGCTGGCTCTGAGTGTAATGCAAAATAACATCTCTATAAATTAAAAACTTCAGATTAACGATACATATATACATATAAATTCACTATTTTAAGATTCCCATGCTCTTCAATATTCATGGTGGCGATTTGACCAGGAAACCGGGAAATATTTATTATTTATATGTATTTCCCTAATTTATTCAAAAGCAATAGTCTAAAAAGCTTATACTCCAAAAAGAACAAAGACAAATTTAATTACTTCCTCCCAATAGAATTAAGAAAGAAACGGTATTCGTGACCGCACGAATTTCGGGAAAAAAATGTATTTCCCAACTCGAATGGGAGAGTACAACAATTCTTGTGTAATATCAAAACAATATTGAGTGTCTCCAAATGACCATGTAATTACCAAGTTTCGGAAGGATTGACCTTAATATCCCTATTCTTGTATATAAATGTATATGCTTCGCTGTTATTTACCAACAGTGTGACAATGGTCACGAATATGGTCACATGGCTTTTTTTCACAGCGAACGGTATTTTTTTATTCGTTAATTGCGCAATTAGTCACGATCCCGTGGCTCAAGACGGTGGCATTGCACACCATTCCCAAGTTCTTTTCTCTCACGATTTCTTGTCAATCTAAAATGCACTGATCCGGTCGATTAAGTTCCCTACCTGTGAATGTGGAAATATTCTTCAGTGTCCGGTCTCTCATTTGATTTGCGGTCGAGGATGCAAATCCCTTACAGTCGAGTTTGTGACTCTATTCGTTCTATTCAAAGGACACCCTCGCTCCCTTTTCTTTTTCATATAAGCTTTTTAAATCACCTTGTAGATGTATAAAATCACTTGTAAATTGAGTCGCACTCTCAGTTATTGCCCACACATTGCGATATCACGAACCAAGTCTTTTTTGCGACTGTTATGGCAACTCTTGCATCTCAAAATGGAGACCGCGTGGAATCCGACGAAAAAGGAAAATTAATCCAGCTTTTTATCGTAGACTTTTGTACTTATTGTGAATGAGGATTAATGTAACGGTTGGCTAATGAAGGCAGTTGAGAAAGATTTATATTTCAGCACAGATTATGTTTCTGTGGAAGAAATTGATACTAACTATACAGACAGATTTCTTGTGCATAGTGTACGTAATTGTTAGACAAAAGCTTGTTGTTATGCTCAGTTCATTATATAAAAGCATTTTGCATCACTTCTTGATTACGTTGTGTTTTGTGTATATTTAAAAAAGTTTTATAATGACAACACATTTTTCAAAAATAACAGAAAGTCAGATGCGTTTTCATTATGAAAATAGATAAACCCTTTTGTCGGATTTCAAAGGCGAAGAACAGATACTCTTTAGCGTTAGCTCCTTAACGTTAGCTGTTTAGCGTTTATATTCTAGACAGGAAAGGGAGAAGAAAAACCTTTCTAAAATAAACTTGTAGGGGTCTGACAGCTTCCAAATGTATGTATATATTTGATATGTTATTATATGGAGTATCGTCATACGTGCCACTCATCTTCCCCGATACGCAGTACAAGATCATAATCCTCGTCGTTTATGACATTTTAATTAAGGGTTAGTAGGAAAATGACTGGACGATTTCATATCGGGAACTAACGAGGGGAGATATGGAAAGCCATCTCGGACACAACACTTTTAGTATAATATCCATCACAGTGAACTCTTTCAGCAGGATTTTATTGCTTTACGAGGAAAGTAGAATAGGGTTGTAAAATCTCGTTTCTTATTACAAAAATGTTTCAACATTGCAAGCTTTACTTCTTGTTAGACGGATTTATTTCTTATTCACTTTTTCCTTGACTTTTTTTTGATCATGCGTGCGTGTTTTGTTTATTTCGTGTATGTTATCAATATTTCGTCTCGAAGAAAGTTTTATTGCTCATCTCTGAATCTAATTTATACGCTAAGAGGAGGGTCGCTTAACTCTTTGTCACGCACACAGGTATAACACACGTGGGTAGTTTTCCAATGTTGAATGTATAATGAATGGCAGGCATTGTCGCGCGGCCAGCACCACACGAAAGATTGAAGAGGGAGCCATTAAAAAGCGTGCCGTCAAAAAATGGATAAGTCATCCCAGCTTTTTAGTATAAACTGTCGATAATTATACCAGAGGGGAATATATTCTCCTTAGTCTTCTCCTCGCCTCTGTTTGGCGTTTTATAAATATAAATGAATTCATATTCCACCTAAATTGAGCTGCACATTTTTATCCATAATGCAAGCGATATATATAATGCAAGCGCCTCTTCTTATACCTTATAGCTTATTCCATCAAGAGAAACAAGTTTCCAAGCAGCGAACAAAGATGATTGCAAAATAAGTTTAGCTTTCGGGACCACCCTAATCTACATTAAGTCTAGCCACAAAAAGAAGTAGAGTCGCTTTTTTTACTCGTCTAAAAACATACTGTTTTTACACTTCTTTGAAAGCTGATCTAATCAGCCATCTCATCACTCACCAGTGTTTATTTAGGACGAATCTCTGTCGTAGCGTGAGGTATATAGTCTCAGAGTAGTGAGTAGTGAGTACACACAGACATCTCTTTCTCATTCTAGGTTCTCTCTAACGTCACTTTAGTTTATCCTCTAAAACTTGATTAGGTTTTAACGTTTAATGCCTTGACCAACATTCGTTACATATACGTCTTATACGAGTTCCTACAAGTTCCTCAGAATCGGTTGACATTTTTTTTCTCTAGACTTAGAAGCTTCTAAAGTGGAATACGGCATGAAAGCTGTCGTGAATTGTAGCGTCGCCGATGGGACGACTTTACCTTCCACCTTCGCCGTATGCTTCTCGACACCACTGTTCGTACATAATGCATCGTTTATAAAAGGGACGTGGAGAATGAGATAGTAGGAGAAAAAGAGAGGAGAAAAAAGGAAAGAAAGATAGGGGGTATACCAGCAGCAGTGGCAGGTAAGCGTGTGGAATGTAGGTTGGAACTTGGGAAGCTCTGCACTATTGTGATTAGCCGGACGACGTCTTTCTAGCTTAGGGTTCTTTCAATGAACGAACGGCCTGTAGGCATTAACTCAGCTTACATACGAATAACATGCAGGAACCGCACGAGTTCGCTGTTTTGCCACCAGACTTAATCGCTTAATCATCTGAATGTGTGAATATCTCACATCAAAAAAGTCCACCTTCTTTATTCCTTTGAAAGATTTTGCGAGATTACATCTGCTCTGGTGACTGACCCTACCTTCTGATGGACCTTTAATCCGGAGGAAATTGAGATCTTTTCTATTTCATCAGCGGATTACATTATTACATAATAATCTGTGTATCCTGTCATTCTATATATATCAATTCATCGAGAGAGGAGAGAGAGAAAGAGAGAGAGAGAGGAGAGAGAGAAAGAGAGAGAGAGAGCGTCTAAAGTGACTTTTATTTTTGGATGCAGCTATTTCTTTCCTGCTGCTTAATTAAAAACCAAATTCCATTTTCCATTAAGTAATATTGCGCGCTTGCTGTGAAATAATCATGAAAATTGCAAAACAGATTTTCTATTATTAACGGCAGAGCGGTGACAGAGTTCAGCTGCGATTTTACCTCTGTTGCGGTTTAGAACAACGTACATCTCTTCGACCGCGACCCACGACTATAGACAATTGTTTTCCCAGCTCTCCGCAAATCCAAGCAAATGAAAATGCTTTTCATCTCGGTTTAAGTGCGATACTGCACAGCCGAGGGTAATTAAGAATTCAAATGAAAATGTACTTCATATATATGTATTCAAGTGGAAAGTACGTTATATCACTGAAGTTGTACTGAAATTAGATATCGATGTTCGATAACGGAATCGAATCAGCACCAATATATAATAATCACCCTGTCATCATACACCACATTTGTGTCCTGTCGTAGAATATCATAGATAACACCTAGGTAAAGCAAGACATGCATCGAAACACCAAAATCTGATTCTGATGTACTCTGGTAATATAATACTATTACTAAACTGATATATATCTGGGAAGAATGTTTGGTGACTTGTGTTTGTGACATTTTAGCTGAAATTCACAAATATGATTGAAAAGGGAGAGATCTCTATCTCTTATTGAGATATATTCTACTATAATTATACTTTTTCTTAACCTTGAGTCCATTCTAACTTTAGATCTTGATATTATTAATGAAGGGCCATTCACTTTGGCATTTTTCTCCGACGTTTCTTGAGATAAAAATCTTAGACTATTTCGAGAGATTTCCACAGGAGATTCCTGTGTCTGGAAGGAAGTCTTTACAATTTATATCGTTAATGACCTAATAAATAAAAGAGTCCTATTTTCATAGTCTGGAAATAATTTATTAAAACTTCGGTATACAGACATCCTCGCTTTATTGAAAAATCTTAAAAAATGATGTTCACTTAATAGGTTCATCAATTCATAAAAAAAAGATACATGACGAAATTTCTCGCTGGAAATTTAAATACCAAAAAATCAACTTCTTGTATCTCACAGGAATATGTATAAACAGTAGTGAAGTATGTTGACACTCACGATGAAATCAATTGTAGTTGCTTATCTATACGTCAACCCGAATTATATTAAGCGCTCATCGCGCTGGGATTACCATAATCGTTAATTCCGAGTGATGATTAAGTAAGCGGTATCGCTTGTCTGTGACACACGTCTTAGCCTGATATACAGAGGGTGATATACCTAATATATAGTCTATCCCACCTGACTTTTAGTAGGAAATTATCTGGGACAACTCGTACTTTCCGTTAAAAAACTGAAATGACGATACCAATCTGGCTTTAATGTCGTTAACATGAAAAGTTGGAGAAGCCGACCAACAACCGGGTATTATGGGAACTTGTAGCGAGAAGCCGAGTCAAGTGTAACGCAATTCCTTGCGGTATTTGGCATCGCTATATAAAGTACCTAGGCTGCTGAGAGTTAGACGGCCGGCTATAAAATTGCCGCAGCTCGCAAACGAACGGCACGTCCGATTTGGACTGAGCATCGCTGCAATAATGCCGCTGCAGTTCATTCGGTAATTGTAGGCATGGGAGTATGAGAACCACTCCATAAAGAACACCGTAACCAGCGAATCTTACAAAAGAGATAATCGCCAAGATCTAGTTGCTCTTAAACGGTTACATACACTCAACCACCGCAAAAACCTCTGCTAATTAAAGCAAACATCTCGTTGACAGTTTACTTAGCTGCAACCGTTTCAATCGGCAGAAGCATCTTTAACTATAATTCAAATTTGTCAAGAAATTAGCCAACAAAATCATCCATCACTCTGTGATAGATTTATGTCTCATCCTCTTAACGAAATTGTCAGCTTTAAGTAATCCCTCTGATGTTAGCTTCGGTATTTCAGTCTAATATTTTATCGCTTTTAAATTTACATTATCCGTTTATTTTAAACCGGCGGAATTTCATATATATACAATGTATATTGTATTTTATAGCTGTAACTTGTGATCGTTAGTGTACTTCCCTTTCGCTATGCGCCCTTGAGTGCCCATGATAATAGCACAATTATTGAACACTCCTTAGAGTTCAATAGCGGAAACGGCAGCGGGACCATAATTCGATTAAGCATTCAGAATTATTTACGACCTCCAACTGGCTTCTTTTTATGCCATTGAGAAATATTTCTATGTATTGATCAGAAAAGTAATTCCCAAGAGTTAAGAAAAATACACATGTACACGTATTAGGAACACGAAGAGAGAAGTATTAATATGTAGATGCGAATTATTGACTCCTGTTGCATTACATCACAATATCTCTTAAACTATCGAAACATTTAGATACTTTATTCAACACCAATCAGCCTTAGAATGCTGATATGAATTCCACTAGAGAAAAAGCGGTATTTGCCATAATTTCTTTTTTAAATTCTCAAACTAGGAGAAAATACCAGTCAGCCGGACTTTTTTCCTCGCCTTATCCATAGTCCGGCAAATCAGGTCCATTTATGGTGTACTGACCGATCCGAGAAGGAGAGGCAGCACTCTTTACAATCCATACTCCGTTATGGTCTTTACCAGAAGTGCTCTGCGATTTCTTAAAAATCTTCTACCCAGGAATGACTTTCTCGATGATAGCAATAACTGGTATCGTTTTTTTGTGTTAAATATAAGCAAATTCGTTTCAAGCTACGAATTATTCTTGGAATATTATTTTTCAATTAACTTCCTGATGAGCGATGAAGAAGTTTGATTAAAGTAAAGGATGAACCGTATTTCCATTGATAATTTTTTTCCTGAAGCCCACGCATTTGATTGTGAGGTTCGACAATTGATTGCGCAACCGTTGAATTAACTTCTGCTAAACTTGGACCGTTCCTAATTCGAGAGTGCTATCCGGTCGATGTGTAGTATAGAATACTACATATTATAGGAACGCCTTTAATGTATTGATACAATTCTACAATTGTGCGATAGTTAGAGAGAAATCTGAAAAGAACTGGCTAGTCTTTGACCGTGAAAAATATCTCGGCACTCCCTGCGAGCCTAATTGCGAGTGAAACGTTTTGTTATACCAACTGTCCGACCATTTGCTTCATGGGCCGGGCATGGGTTAACTCAGTTAAGCGCTTCGTTGATTGAAGCGCATGAACTTGTTTATTCGCTCTGAATTCAGCCCAGAGAAACAAAGGATATATTTAATCCAACGAATCGGAAAAGCTAAATGTCATTTAGCAAAGGGGTTGTTATAGATAGCATAAATACTAGATACTTTTCTTTTGCCATACAACCCTTTAAAAACATTTTTTAAAACGGTTTATTTGAAATCGGTGTTTTCAAGTGGGTATTTTGAATGTTTTGGGTAGGAAAGCTTTTGAAGTCGCAGTTTTCAATTACATATAAAAGTTCAGTGAAATAGAAGCGCATTGGGTCGAAAACCCATTTGTCAGAACAGAGAGACAAAGAGGATTTGTACATTTAGTGGTTTCGTAGGTGGTTAGTTAATTTCAAGCAGCGGGTGAATTCCAAGCAGAGGCGTAGAAATTGGTCCCTAGAGATTTTCCCTTTTTGAGGTTTGCGGCTTTCTCTTTTTTCACCCGCGTTCTTTTTAGCCACCAAATAATTTTGTACCCTAAACAAGGTCTTGAAAAGTTGAAACATTCTTCAAAGAAGTCCACTCCAAGCTGAGAGAAAGTGTCCTAAGTCCTGGTAACACCAGTTTACCAAACTCACTTTCTGCTTGTCGAACCGAAAAATTCCGAGACGCCCAGACTCATTTCTGAGGGTGCAAACATTCCCGAAAATCCTTTTAATCATAGGTTCGCTCTGTATTGCTGATAATTAGATAATTTCGCAATTGACATCAACAAGGTTCTCTTTTACTCAGAAGCAAAACTAATTTTGCTGATCATTTCTCAGGATATATATATTTCTTCTTTTTGGAGGCCATTTGGTACTTTCGTCGTAATTTAGTTAATATCATTTCCCGATCCTCGGATACTAAACTGCAAAAACCAGCAAAAATAAGGATACCGTAAAGAGCGGCTGAAGAAAACATCAATACTTTAGAGACCCACCACAAGTTGCAGAGTCATCAAGGCATCTAAATGATTATACAATTCCCACGATTGATCATTATCTGCGAATTAAATTAAATGCCAGACAAGCAGTCAGGTGCGATATAATTCTTGAATCGAAAGTAAAAAAATATCGGCGATGTCAAAGGATGATGGTGGATTTGTGCCTGGGTTTATAACGCATTGCCGAATGGGTTTATTACCGAAACAAGCTCATTTCCGCAGGCAGCTGTTGAGTGGAATTCTTTGTTTTTCAATGCAAGCCAGAGCAATGAAGCGTCACAACTAATTTTAATTCCATCTCCTTCCCACATAGCATCTGCTTTGCAAGGTGTGAACGTGTTGGGCTTTGAGGTCTGGTTAAGTACCGGCATTAGAAATTTTGACGGGATCGTGACTAGCTCGAGTCGAACCCTAAATACAGGGATTCCATTCAATGTGTATAATACTGAACAATGTACATGTATATTTTTATAGTGTATATGTATATTCGTATGTTGTGTGTATTAATCCTATATTGTGCACGTATAGTCCCATTTAGTATATACTATATACTATATATACTATATAGTCAGTATCAGGTAAGTTGCCCATTTTGCCTGCAGCGTTCGACTCAACTCGTTAGGCGTCTTGATTTATGCCTCGTCAACGTTAAAAGACCTTGTCTTGAACCCGATCAAAGACGGTCGTCATTTTTAGATATACTTATAAGTTGGAAGAGGCCCTTGGATGTCTAGTCTCATCCATTCATTAATTATGATATTTGTTGTTCCTGGTGGGACATTGTGTGGCTCCAACACCAGCGATATTATATTTTAATTGAGATTTTAAGATTATTATCTTCTTGCTTGTCATAAAGTATTTTACAAGAGTTGGGTTTGAAATTTTATAAATAACTAGACCATTACTATACATGAAACTTTAATTACCCAGATGCTAAATAGTTGTACAATGTTAATTTACATCTCTTTTCTCGATTCGTCTGTAGTCTAAATAGTACTATTCCAGAAAAGTTTATGTTGCTTTCATAAACTAAATTGAGAGCTTATACCTGGTTGCATTGAATATTCCTTTGAAGTCTCAACAAAGTATAAGTTCGGAGTATGCAACATACGTAATTAGTCAGTTTCACAGAGTTGACATTATTGAAAATGAGGCTATGGATATAAAACTACGGATTATAACTTTAATTAAAAATGTGCTTTTACTCAAAGAACATACTTCGGAAGACACGTCTCATCTTTCTATTATCGAATTCTGACCAAGCCTAACAGTAAATTGTACATATACCTCCAACCAATCATAAAAGAGAAATTTTACGTGGCTAACAAAAAAAGTAACGCTATTTTATTCTACATGTACCAAAGGGTTTCGTTCAGCATGAATAGATGGTAAAATTTAGATGGTTGTGGAGTGTGTTCTCCAATGTAGAGTAACCTTTGATGCTATAAAGTGGAAAGGTGAGAGATAAAAAAGCGAATTTTTTCGGCCTGGCAACAGTGATAGTGTGTGGGGAGTTGCAGGTTGTGTAGAAAGTGTATAGAGTGTACACCTACACCATTGACCGATGATTATCGTGACTCCGGGTGGATCTCTGAGAGTTATGGTCGTAAGGGCGAATAAAGACCGATCGGCGAGATACAATCACGTACCGTGACGAACTTCGATCATGGTTGAGCGGTCGCCTCCTTTGTTTAAAAGCACCCGTTTGCTTGCTCGTGGGATTATCTTTGCTCGAGCGATCAGGCATCTGAAAATCATCTGAAGTAAATGCCGCGGTCACGGGAGAATCCTTTCTCTGTATTAAATCATCTCGCTCTTGTCCCGCATACCCTCTATACATACACTCAACTTGCAGAATTGACTAGACTATGCTTCACTTTATACTATTTTATACCATTGTACAATACGTATGTACTTGCATAGTTGCAGTTACTATATATACAGCATAGTCAGATTCGTTCAAAATCGCCTTCACCTCGACGCTCGACTCCGACTCTCTTCTTCTTCTTCTTCTTGTTCATCTTCATCTTCTTCTGCTTCTTCTTCTTCCTGTTCTTCTTCTTCTTCTTCTTCACTCCATTAGATACCTACCTGTCTGTATAAGGGGTGTCGGGGAATTCGCAATCTCAGAGGCCCACAAGATTACCTTCCGGCTGCACACCTAATCCCAATGCGCCTTTGTACTACCGGGTGCATCCATCTGCCCTTTTATTCTCATCTGTACATCTAAAAGAAACCTCCTTTCATTCCCACTCATCCAATAACAAATATTTCACTGAGATATATAGACATTAGGAAAGACTCTATTCTCCCCTGTAAAAGAAATCAGAGCACTGGATTTATGTGCTGTAAATAGCACGTAAAAGTGTCCTCATTTGATTTAAAGACCTCCATGCTTGCTTGTCAATATTTCATCGATCCCATTCTCAAGTATTATTTCAATTAATCTTTGCTTTCTACATAAACTATTTTTCACAGTGAGTAAAACTAAATATTGAAAAGTAAAACGATTTCGTTTTTATTTTTTTATTCAAATTTGGTTTACAGTCAATTTTATTTTATCGTCACTAAATCCCCAATGAATTTTTCGTTGTTATTCTAAAAAACTCTTGCATCAAATGAATTTTCCCTCAATGAAAACGTTTTATAAACTATCACTACTATTACTATCGCTCATTTTTATCAATCCATTTTCGTATACCATCACCGAGAACAAATATTAACGGAAAAACACATCTATCAATCGTTTGTTTATTGTTCATTTAGCAGAAAATATCATTAGAAATATAGTATTCAATATTCCTAAACGTTAATCTGTCAATTAGGGGAGTTCGATTCGGAAAACATCTATTGTCAACAGAAGCAAAATCAAATGCGCAATCGCAAATCTCAGTGGGTCGATAACTTGAGTCGAATAATTTTTTCCGAGGTGGAATTTTTCATTACGAGTAGCGATATTTCCAAGAATATTTCATGGGACATATTCTGTCAAGTGGCCAGGCTAACATATGTTTCACGATTTCCTGGAGACTCTAATTCTGGGGAATTAGTTAGAACAACTAATTATAAAACTCGAGAAGTTCACTTTAACTCGATTCGTTCACTGGTTACGAAATGGCATCTCAAGATCTTAATTTTTTTTCGTCCTAACTGATGAGAAATTAATGAGTCGATAATACCAGTCGTCATTTATATTATCATCTAGCACCGAAACAAGTTTTTGATCGCACGATTTTAATTTAGATTAAGATTTGGAAAAAGGGGAGAATAAAAAATATCACCAGTTATAGCAAAGCAGGTAATAGTTTGTTTTTACTGCCTCATGGACTCGTAAACTTCAGTATGTACTGTCCAAATAAACTGCCATTTATTCTTGCCGTTACGACCTTTTGTACAAAGTAAAAATGTAAGTCGATCCCAGGAAAAAATTCAAAGAATAAAATTCAAGTTAAAGTCATAGTTTTTAAGGGCATGTGAGACTTTATCATAAGAGCCATAATAAATATTTTTCTCTAAAACTAGGCCATTTATTATGTACTTATAATTCTCAAGAAAAAAAATTGCACTTCGTTATTTTACATTTGCGGAAGAGAAACTAATGGAGTAAAAACTCATTTTTTGTCGACGAGGACTAGGCTGTAACATAAGGAAGAACATTAAAATAAAACGAGTTTGTTTCCTTGTATTTCTGACTTGAGTTTAACAAGTCGCTACAGTAATCGTAAAAATTATGCTCTACTTTTAAGAGGAATCGTAAAGGCAAAGAAAACAAGTGAGTGACGTAGGTTTCATCTAGACTCGTTTTCTAAAAGGATAAAAAGCTAAAAAAAAAAGTTATCAGGATGATCTGCGTTGTAGGCGACTTTTAAGATATAAATTCTTGGCACGAAACGCGTCCGTAAGAGCATTAAGAATATAACGCAATAACTGGAGAAAAGTTCTAAAGCTGTGGTAATAAATTTTTATACATTCTAACTTCAGGTTGTGTACATGCACGATCTGGCGAGTGTATATTTCTACTTGCTGGAGAATAAGTTTAAACTTGGACCGGCGATGTTAAAACGAACGCCGAAATGTTTGAAATCGAGTTCTAAAAGGATCATGGCACGTAAGACAAATACTGAGTCCAACTGCATTTGTTTATTCATTCCGACCGTTTTCTTCGAGAGAGAAAATCGTAAAAATCTAAAAATTTACAAACACACTAAAAGAAAAGTATTTTTTAGGGCTACATTTGGTACTGACAAATGTCTAATTAAAAGAATTCAATTTCAAAAGACAGCTCAGTTTATAAAACAATCATCTAATTAAATCGCAGATCGTTCTGATTAGCCTTTTTTTTAAATTAAAACTGAAGCATTTTTGATGATTTATTTTGAAATTTCATTTATAGAATTAATATTATTCGAGAATACATTAAACAATAATCATTCGATTTCTATGATTTCAAATCGCAAACCGTAATTTGCAATTGAAACATGTCATCCGATTAGTGAATAATTATAAGCGAGATTTAGTTAAGTCTTGCATTGTGGACGAAATGAGTGAACATTTAAATTAATTTGAACGTTCAGATGAATGAAATATTTTTTCCCAACAATTCTATTTCATCCAGAAATATGGTCCCAACTAAAAATAACAATGGACATCACATGTTTCATTCATACAGAATTATTTTTAATGAAAATTAATTAAAAGTTTAAAATTTTTTCTAGTTTAAAACACAATCAATACAGAAATTCGTTGATTTGAACGTTCAGAAGGTCAGAACTTTTCACTTATATAAAAGAGTACTTAAATATCGTGTATGATGCGAAGAAAATAGATTTTGAAATACATAATAGACAGTTTTTAGGTAATTCGAAGAGTAAAAAAAATAGTACTCATAAAATTGATACGCTTTGAAACTCGCGAAATACACACCGCTGGGAAAAAAGTAATCGAGCGAACGGTTCTTTTTTTCACAAAAGAATGACACCTTTTCAAGCTTTTACGATCGGAATTTGGATTCGAGAGTAATCGGTCTTCGAATCCATGAAAAGTGGATAAAAGCAATTTGATAAAACGGTTTATCGAGTTAGTTAATACTTCTCCAAGAATTTATATAATTTATTATTGGCTCTTTGATGCATTTATTATCAAAGATATTAAAATTTGATTATCACATAGATATTAATATCGAAAAGTCAATAATCGATTTAATTACATTATTTTGTTTCGTTCATTTCTCATTTTATCGTGTATACGTAATATATAATCTACAAGTAGCAAAAAACAGATGTTTTATGAGATAAATCGATTTGTTTTGTTTGGCTAAAAATCTGGCTAATATCAACTTAATGAAAAAGTAACGAAAAAGTCAGTCGCGTGCATATTTTGTTTCACGAAAACGAATTTGAGACTTTAATGAAATTAACGTGCTGGAAGTTTCTCACTTATGAGCATTCCACGACCAAACGTCACAGAGGTTTCTAAATTTATACATCTGCGTTATCTGGATTCTATCAGGAGTTTTTACACTCTCACGTTTTGAATCTTCAGTTTGCAGTAATGTGACTCTGATTTCTTTCTGAAAATTGATCCTGTATAAAGACATGCTAAAAATAATCACGATTTTCAAGATTTTTAAATATTCTTTATTTATACCGCAATTCTCATGCTAATAGAGACATCAAAAGTTAAAATTATATATAGATGAGCATGCGTGTAGTTAGTTTCTTTAACAAATTTTTGTAATTAAAAACGAAATGAATACCAACATCATTTTAAGGGTGAAATATTAAGATAAACAAAGAAATTTTACTTTAATACCGAAATTTATTCTTTCTCTCAATATCTATATAACTTTTTGACAGCAATTTGTTTTGACAATGAAAATAATCTAAGTTTTCAAATTCGGCACATTCACACACAATTCGCACAATTTCCGGAAAACCAAAATCAGGTTTTCGACAATAACATGACTTTTTTTTTTAGATAGAATTGTGAAAGCATCTCGCTCTGAAGTGCGGTTTATATCATGTCGCTTAAACTACACGAAACTTGCTGGGTGTTCTTCAGTGAAACGCGTTTATTTGACTGCATTCCCGTGGTGTTGACTGCAGTCTGCTAGTGTACATTTGAATCGTTACCCGAATTGTGTGTTTATTTAGCCCATCGTACCACCCGGCGGCTTTCGACCACAGCCATAACTTTAGGGGTCCCAAATGTCCTGAATGTCCATTAACCAGCGTTTATTCAGTCATGATTCTTCTTGGCCACGAGGTCGCACTTGACTTATAACGTGTCTGTCGTCGACGCGAAAAAACTCAGTTAAACTCAAATTAAATTCCATCGTTCGACGCCTTCACATCGTGCTACGTTTGCTGATTTAGAATCTCTCCATGAATCACCTAACCCGCGTTTTTCTTTCGGCGCCGTTTCCTCCATTTCCTGCTTTACTTGCACGCAGCACCCGCTGCAGTCTGATTCCTAGAAATCCCCCACAAGATTCCCCTATTATACTGTCGTGTGTACCCTCTGAAACGACAGAACTTCCTAATAGCTTTTCAAAACCATTATGGTTCCCCAATGTGAAAAATCAACACCCGTAAACGTGATTCCCGAGCAAACGATAATCATATTTTGAAATGTTTATTCCGATCATATTTCTATCTTCTCTACTCGTTATCATGTACACGCTTTATACATTTATGTATGCATATTTGTTCTTCAAAACTGGAACGGAAGTCTAAAGTATATATAATTTCGGAGGTGAGAAGCCGTTTCTTTCATAACTATGCTTCTTCAAATTAGGGGAGATATCCTAGATTTGTCTACGCTAAATGGGCCCACTGTACATGAATTATAACTTCCATAATTATTGCCTCGAAAATTTGAAAGAGATCGTAAATTTATGTTAAGACACTTGTTAAGTTTGTCAATTTTTAAAAATATGATTTTAAATCCTAATTGGATACATTTTGTGTTAATTTTCTAACAGTAGTGTTATTTTTTCTGTTACAGGTGAGTTCAATTTGAATATCTACTTCTGGAGTTCGATACATGATAAGTGAGTGAATAATGTCAATTTTCACAATTTTATAGATCTCATTAGCCTGACTAATCTAATTAAATAAAAAACACTCCTTCTTTTACTAAGCAAGAAACAAAGAATCTCGATACATTCCTCCCTATAATTTATGGGATCGATTCCCCATTAATTGAAAAATATAATAAGATCGCCATTGAAAAATAGGATATTGTGTGGTTGAGGTCTTTTGTTCGAGGTGTGGTAGAATCGCCACAGGCTGAAGGTGCAAGTTAAAAGTGGCGGATGGGGGATGACGTGCAACGGCTGGCGTTGTGATGCATTAGGTGTCTAATCTTTACCTCCCAGAAAGTGATATCTAGCGTGGTTAATGCGAGGCAAGTTTTCCTTGCCGCAAAAGACGGGAACTGAAAATTTTTCCCCTGCGACGTGGCAACAATGCCGACCAGCTGTCGTCGAGTCAGGTCAAGAAGCGAGATTGTAAGGTCTCTTCCACAATGTTCTGGTCCTACACAAATATGTTTCTATACCAAAACCAAACCAAAAGACTCACGTGGCATCTTCACCCTCACTTCGCGGCATATATAAGAATTTTTTGCTTCGTTATAGAATAATAAAGGAAAATTGCTCTTTCCTCAAGCGAATCATGCTAGAAAGTATCCAAAAGTATCATAAAAAATGATCCTGCGCTTTGAAATTCGGCGGGGTGTCGATTCTTTTGAAAGCACTACTTTTCTATCAGGCATGATTTTCAGTTTATAGATTCCTGTCTAGATATAATGATGATGTTAAGTATTTGTGTGCTAAACACTCAGTATGTATTATATTATAGCTTTCGATGACTTCTTACTATGAAAAAATTACTTACCCTGGAGCCAAGGAAATACATCAAAACTCGTTAGTCATTAGCAGGCGACACAAATTATGATCAATGATTGAATCTGCGGGTGGTCGTCGCATGTCGATCGAAGTGTCGAGGTTGGAACGCAAATATAAGTGACAAGTTATGCGAAGAACATATCGTCCTATAAAAAGTGAAATGCGAATGCTTAACCAATCTACATGTCTCACTATAACCCGATATTCAATTTTGAAAGGCAAATCTAGCATGCGTCTACTTTTTACTTTACAGTTCACACCCTGCTATTTCAACACGAGTCAAGAGCTCACTTTCGTCACGTTTTTCACTGTACTTTAATCAGATAAAACGTGCCGACAAGCTACGTCTCTCATATATACGATCTGATAATCAAGGACGATGAAAATCGTAATAAAGATAAAAGAAAGTTATGCATATTCCATGTGAAGAATATTCATAAGTTGTACAGATAAGGAATATTGAGTGGATATTCTTGCATTTAACATTCATGCTCAATGTATTGTGGTCGCAATTGTTTGCAACATTTTAATCCCTATAGCAACAGAACAAAAGTGAGAGGGTCAATTGTATTTTTGACAGAATGACCCTAGACATATTATATAGATCAAAGCCCACAGCTACTATATAAATGTAGTAGCCGTATTAGAGCAATTAGCATTGGGTAGTGATATGCTCGAGCCTTCTTTGATCTTTCCACTTTGTTCTTTAAAATCTTTTGCCCAGTTGTCAATAGCAGCAACCCCTCGGAGCTCTCGGAAGTAATATACGATTACGTAAACTGGGGCGCGGGACTGAGAAATAGAAAACCAAGACTCGTCAGACGGAAATTACTGTAAGAAAAATAATAATCTTCGTTTTTCGTCTGTGGGGAAATGAAGTGATGCGAAATGAGCTACTTTGAGAAAAGCACTAGGTCTAATTCTTCTTCCTTCCGGGCTTTAAAAGTCCTAAAATCTAAAAGAATCAGAAATCGCAATAAAGTAAATTATTTACAAACTCGTTCCCTATTGAGAGCAATGTTAATCTTATTAGAAATGAATCTAATGCAGTCCAGGTCACCCTTTATGTCTGATGCGTGCGAAACAAACGCATTTGCATTCCGTACGGATCATGCGCCGAATGCATTTGAATCTTAAAACAAACTCATGTACATAGTTCATTACATACCCACCGGGAGTCTCTCTACTTTGCATTTCTACGGTTCTTTTTCCAAGTGTTGTGGTTTTCACATGGCCTTACATACCTAAGGAAAAACGGAGTCGTAAAAAAAAGTTCTAATCGTACCCTCTATATTATTATACCGTTAATGAAACAGCATACGTCAAGTGAAAAGGAGATTATTGTAGTGACATCGTGATCCCAACTCATGGGTCAGTAAGACACACTTTCACAAATGTATTTCTCATACCAAACAATTTTTACCAACATCAAACTATATATATTCCAAACGAAATCATTGCAGTGTCCTAAAATATTTTGTGAGTTGTAAACCCCTCGGTTCAAAATGTTGGAAAAAATAAAGCAATTAGAATGAACAACCTGTTAACTTGATCTGACGGCTTTAAAAAATTTGAATAACTGAATACAAGATCCCACTTTAATGATGGCCTTATTTAGTTGACATTTTTGAACCTTCGCATAATCCGCACCCTCTTTTTTTCATCGAATTCACGGTTCTGTGCCTGCTCAACGACCTCACACGAACCACATTCGTTAGCAACGCCGCCATTCGTCACGTTATTAGTAGTGCATACATAATGCCACATCTGTCGCCTGCGCAGCTACTATGCCGAATAAACAAAAGTAAAGTTTCCCCACACCAGATCAAGCAGCCAAGAGCGTGCTATTTCAGCGCCTTACTGCCTTTTTTAATAACGAAAATTCAATCTCACTCCTACCAACAAATCACGATAATTCATTATTTCCTGAAAATGCTGAGAATGCGGACAAAAATCCAGCCGGATGGCCTTAATTGCAGTCCTCCGGCGTACAAAAGAAGCAGCCTGCTTAATGCACTCCGCCAAATCTGTATACACTCTATATATCTCAATATGTGTGATATATTCTGTGTATGTAAATTTCTAGTCTTATAAATATATCGGAAGTGAAGCCCACGCCAGAGAAAAATTGTTTTTGTATACTCAGGAAGTTTATCATTTGAATGTTTAGCCTTGGACATAATATTAGTAACTTGTGTAAGACACTAACAGAAAATATTTTCTCAAAGATTTGGATATTAAAAGAAAACGATAATTTCGGATCTTCTTGTTTCAATCTCTTTTCCAATAAGCTTTAAGATTAATATATGAACTCGTCTGAAAAATGATTTCCAATTGAAAAGGAAATCTATATATTTCTTTACTATGTACCACTTAAGATCTATAGAACTTAATTAAACATTCTTAAATCGTCCTGGTGAGTTATAAGTAATCTAAAAAAAACTTGCTTCACAAAAAATTCTTTTGTGGCTACAAAACTAACACGACAAAAGCCTGAGACTCGTGATAAAAAATATTTGGACGTTCGCAAGGTCCAAAAAAGTATCCATCTAACAAATGAAGTCTTTCTGGATCCTGAAGCATTAGAATCTTTTCGCTGACACATCACGACTCCGAGGAAAAAAGGCTATGATAACAAAGGGGAATTAAAGGAATTCTGTACGTTCGACGAAGGTTTTTATTTGTTTAATTTATATTTTCGTAGCATCACGTTCGCGGTGCGCGATGTCGGATCGGGGCATCAAAAGACACCTGAGCTATGCCAGGCTGATCAGTGACTCTTGATGCGTCACGCACGTTTATTATTATTCACTTGTGCGTTTGACATTGTTACTGGCTGGCATGTTCTCAAACGAAGAGAAGGCGATGAGAAAAGAGTGGCCATCCTGCCTGCACGATCACGAATTAAGGGCCCATTCGTTCGCCGACTCACGTTTTACTCTCAGAACGAATAACTCGAGTGATACAACCTTTCTCACTCACTCTCTCCCTCTCTCACCGTGCCTCTCTTTTTCTAAAAACTTTTTTCTGATTATGACTTGTGCCTACATCTTCCACAAATTTTAGGAGAACGACAGAGAGAAATTAAAATAAAAATGCCGATCACGACCTTCCAAAAACTTGAATGAATTTGGGGACTTGGAACATGTCAGAGACGGAAGTTTCAAGATATTTTCATACTAATTAGACACGCGTCTTCCTCACCAAACAATGACCACGAACTCTGAATAGTCAGTTTCGTTTTTCTTAGAAAACAATGAACCTTTTTTGAAGAAAAATTATAAAGTCAAAGATTTACATTTTTATTAACTTCCTTTTCACATAAAATATACTCATTGCGAGTTTTTGAGGTTTTTATCGTTTTAGAGTTTTTTTTTTTGTTTTGTTTTGTTTTAAACATAAGGTAAAGGGTCATTGACCGTTGGATACTACTATTTTTTCTTTTTTCCATTTTTATGTACATAGAAAATGTTCAAAACAAGCTTTCAGTTTTGTATATTAACTAATTTCTCTTTTTAAAAAATCACGTAAATGAAAAAACTGCAAAATAATTACTTTCAATGAAAATAAATGTGGATATTTACTTTTGCAAGCTTTCAAGCTTTATTCAAGTTTTTACGAAAATTGGATGCCAAAATGGAAATATACTTAGTTACTTTCAATTTTCGTCGCGTAACAACATTTCAAATTGACTTTTGCCAATTCAGTATTCATATATTTTATAAAATACGTAACCTTTATTTAAATTTAAAATTTTTATTATTTTATTAAATTTTAAATTGTTTTTTTTTTAACTCGTCAGTTTGATCCAAAAATGAAATCATCTACGTTTATTTATATTTTATAATCGGTAAAACGTATAGAAAAAATAATTGGACGTTATATTCCGCTTTTTTCATAATCTGTTTTACGTGTGATGCATATAAATATTCAAACAAACCGACGATCGAAACTAATTACTTTGTCCATTAAGCTCTTAATTTTTAAACACATTTCCCTCGTAAAATATTAAGCACTTTGACAGACCCACGATATGTCGTTGAAAAAGAAATGAGAATACAGTGGAAATAGCAGAACCGCTGATAAATTACGTAAATACGGATATGCCGCATTCCCTCATTCATTTTTCGAGGAAAAAGTTACTTTTCACGAAAAATCGCATACGATATTAAAGCGATGCGCCTCATTGAGTGCCGCAACTTTTGTCGACGATTTTTTTTATCCCTTTTTTTAGTAGGAAAAGTTCGTGTTCCCAACGGTAATTGAGGAAACCGGTTTATCTCATTGTTTACCTCCCTGTACTGACAATGAAAGTAAACTTCTCCTAGTTCCTTTTAGTTTAGGCGCCCAAGTTGCAGAATTTGCATAAAAAGCTCGTCCGCACGGAAACATTAATCGGAAACACTTTTTAAAACTAAACCCTTGATAAAAATCGCCATAAATTTTTTTAAGTGTAAATATTTCAAGAAAGTATTCATATTTTCGAAATTTTATTGTTGTCGGAAGTTCATCATTTCTTGGATCATCCATAAATTGTGCATGAAGTCAAAGGTTTAGCGATAAAAGTAGAGATTGTCGATTAAACTTAAGACGACTAAACAGTTCAAATTAAATATTATCTAAACGAACATTGATTGGTAAAGCCCCGATTAACTGTTTATTAAATATCGACAAAAACGATTAAATCGAGAGTGATGGTATGAGTGCACTGAAAAATTTGAACAAGCCCTTCATATTTACTCGCGTGGCAATGACATTGGAATAAAGGTGGTTATGATGAAGAGATATGGATCGAAAATGTGCCTACATTCTATAATATAAATGCTAAATGCTAATCGTGCATGAAGGCCCCTTTCGTTTTTCGAAGACCCTATCGAAAAGTGTTTTCTAAAATGGTGCACTGAGCAGGACGAATAAAAGGCATTCAGTGATGCCTGGCCGGTTCTGTGCTTGCCATATGCCGTTTGGATTCATCCGCTCTCGGCTCTTCAACCTTTCGATCGCTTCGGCAACACCGTGCGGCCGTAACAAAACAATTGTAATAATAATTACCATTGCAATAACAATAAGCAATGCAATGATTGCAACAATAACCTTTGCAGCTGCTGCCACTCGCAATATATTTCATGTACATAATGCATTATAAGCATTGAGTTCCCTCCTCATTCCAAAATTTCAAATCAATCCGCAACCAAAGTATTTTTACGTGTTTTTTTTGTTTCGAAAAGAATTTCGTCATTAATCATGAGCACATCACGGTAAATTATAAACATTTGTAACAGGAAGATACAATACATATTACATATACAAAGTTATTTTGATTATTGAAAGTAAACAGAATGGAATACCTTTCTGGGCAGATCGATTTCTCATGTCGAAATTACTAGTGAATTATTGGAATGTAGACAGAGCAATAAATCTAAATCTATGGCTGTGCGTAAGAAGCGTGAGTCTTAATTTTAGAAAGATTTGTGTCGGTGTCGCTTGAACTTGCGACCTCATTTCTTACATGTCTGCAAGGTTAATAAAAAGCCATGAAACTGAACTTTCTGACCGACAGAGTCTATCGAGTCACCTATTGGATGTCATTTATCTACTCTAGCTATACCTCCGTTCATAAATACCAATTCGAATGGACTTGGAAGATTGATGTATCTTCCTGCGAGACATTGATCCAGCACAGTGTTTCTCAAATTACGACTTGCCTTCAGCTTTTTTCTTGACCATAAGAAAAAAAGAATTATTCACCTTTTCCATGCGGTTCATATGCCATGCTGGCCAGAAACACTCGAGTCTCGACTCGGTCCAATAAATTTCGTCGGTGCGTCAAGGCCGATGAACTTGTATTCCATTTCTCAAGCTCTCTTATCCCATCATCGATTTCTGATGACTCTCGCTTTATCTTTAGTCCGACAAACATTTCTCGCCGCTATATTTACACCGGCTTTGTTAATCTGCTGTCACAGCTGAATCGCAAAGCGGCATGGTCATTCCAATAATTTATTGTGGGACGACAGTGTCATTTAAGAAATATTTTTTTATGTGTTTAGGATATCGCGTTAAATTATATTTCCTGCAGGTTCTCTAATGATTTTTGATTGACCCTGATTTTTCATATTTTTTCAAATATAAACTTCTGCTACAAATAATTTCGCAAATATGTACTCAAGTTTACTAATAATATAATCATGTATCTATTTTTTTGTTACAGATAACAGTATTTTATATCACGACTCCATTTTCATTGGTAAGTGAAAAGTTAAAGTATTTTTTATTTTTTCATCAATATCAAAAGACCAACAGTTTTCTAAAATCCCTTACTTATAAATTCGTGTCGTAAACCAAAAGCTTCAAAAAGAAAGTATATAGCAGCTTATTTTTACACCTCTATAAACGATACTGCACGATTATTACACGTGCTCATGTCACTTTTTTCCCCTCCGACATTTTTTCCTTTTGAAATCCCATAAGTCGAGAATAGGAGTGAAATAAAAATATGAAATGTTTCTGTTCGCTCTGTCAGCAACTTAGAGTGCAATTTTCGTCGTATTTCCTCTAAAGACAACTAAAAGTGCCGTTGACGACATTATTTTTCCGTCTTTGGGTTTAATGGATCTTTATTTTAAAGCATAAATACAATTTTGCACAAGTGCTATTGATTTGACAGATATATGCCCACTCTTCATCAGTACACATGATACTTTTTTCTCTTTCACAATCTGATAATGTTTTGCGTTCGCAGTAATGGTGAATTATATTTTCCAATGTCTGTTTTTCCAACGTCAAGCTGTTCCAACCGCAATCTCTTTCGTTATTAAGGTTTTTGACGTGGCACACGATCTCGTCTCTATTCTTTTTATGTCGGCTTCGTAGAACGAGGCCCGCTTTCCTCAGCCATTTCCTTTTTATTGCAAAGAGGGGATGAAAGCTCTTTCCGGCGTTAGTGCGCCCTCATCGTATTTTTGTCACAGAACAAGGTAACAATATGATAATAGGCGTTCACCCCTTACCCCTTTTTCCATCCTTTTATCATCCTCACTCCATTTACTCGAGCAAATGTTTTCATTTCAAGGAAAACATTAATGCGACCTCAAAACTATAAACGTCGGAAACAATCGCTTAATTTTAACGCAAACTTTACAAAAGCTTCACTCTTCCAAGAGTTCAAGCTTTTCTTCTTCTTGTTTCTTTATTCTTAAACTTACATGGACAAATTCTTGACCCCGTTTTTGGGAAAGAGTGAAAAACTTGAAAGCTTCTATTATCTGGAACATAGAAAGTTCATATAAGTGAGGGAAGAGGGAGAGATATTAACTGCTGATTGAAGATAATTTCCTATCTCGTAACAGTAAGACATACAGACTCGGCAAAGTACTCTGGACTTATCGATTCAATTCTACGTTGGACCATCTCCAACCGTAATGCACTAAATTTAGTGTAGTTGAGCATAATTGAGGTTCTTACGTCAAGCTAGTTACTTCTGCGCTTCACTGACCCTTTACTCAACGATTGTTGAGTTTCAGATTACTTTCTGGGAATCACTGAAACTCGAAACTACCTTCCACGTCATATCAGATTTGATTCAGTCTCGAAATTTCACTAACTCAAAAAATTCAAAAAAAGTAGAATATTCGAAAGGAAGATATTTCAATTTTAAATAATTATATTTCAAATCTCTGTAATAATTTATTGATTAATAAATCTATTCAAATTTAATAAGTTTGTAAATAAATTACGCAGCCTTGATTAATAATTGTCAGACTGTAAATTCATATTTGTAATTAAAAGACTGACACATGCATACATCTCGTTAATTAATTTCAATAGCGATATTGATATTGACTTAAATTCCGTATTTTCTCTTGTAAATTTATAAAAAATGAATGAAATGAATGCTAAACAGAAATGCAAATATATGTAATGTCTTAAATGAAATATTAAAGTACGATTTAGTCATTTAATATAATGACTAAGGATAAAAATCTAACGACAAGGTTCTTAACTTTTCAGGTGTCATTAAAAGTGTTATTTTTGAAGAAATAAATGAGTTAGAAGACTTTCTTCCCACGCGCAATTCACCGTGCATTAAAAGTCATCGTTGACACGATGACATCGAGTTTCAAGCTACATTATCTTGAACCGGATATAGCGATCTTATAGCATAATAATGGATATACCCACTCTATCGATTTATCATCCCGCTTTTACATATACGAAACCTTAGGTAGGAACTGTCAGAGCTGTCTTGCGAATAAAAGTGTGCTGCGTTTTATTCAGAAGCGTTCTTATACACATATAGTTATATACACGATCGATGGCGCAACGCCAGTCGAGAATGTTATTCTTGCTCGAAATTATGCTCGATTGCGAAAAATCACTGGGCAAGAAGCGACCTTAACGAGGCTCTAATTGTCCAGTTATTACCTACTCCCATTTCACGGTATTTTAACCGGTTTCCGAGGGTACGACAAAAGTTCGACGAAACTTTTTACGCACTCTTTCGTATATAATTCTGATTGGCTATTATATTATTATAACAAGCTTGCTTTCGCAAAATTTTCCCGCTTGGCGAAAAAGAAATTGTACAATTGTTACGTGTGTCTGAAAATTTTAAAACTTCTTAGTAGAATTCTTTAAAATTCATTGAAATCTACTTTTTTTCTTCAAATTTACGTTTAATATACGTATATTTTAAGCATCCAAATCTATCTCTTATAAAAAATCTGTTTCTTTCTACTTTCATAATATTATCTTCACTTTTCTATCTCCCTGAACTCTACATTTTCTTTTAAACTAGCGCAATTGCAAAAATGATTTAAATTGCACTTATTACCGCTTCTCTCACTCAACTTTCCATCTCGTGAAGAACACACAAAGGACGTTTGTACTCGGAATCTGAATGCCGACTTAAACAGTTCTCGGCTGTTTTTTGTTGATAGAAAAAACTCATTAGCAATTCTTTCAGAGATGCGGATTGTCTGGCGAGAGGAATGCAAATGTATTAAGATAAATCGCGAGCACGTAGATTAATTAATTGAATTTTGAGCGTATTGCCTGCAGCCCGTTGCATTTCCAAGAGACGAGAGGGCAGAGGTCAATCGTCTCTCCCCTTCTCTTTATATACCTTCCCCTCCCCTTATATCTTATTTGTAAACCTCTCTCACTCGCTCTCAACTTCAAACTCCACGTTAATGTCGCCACTGTGAACCCTTGCACAATGAACAAAGGGAATCAGTCGTCGAGCAATCGTGGAGTTTATTCTTGAAACCAAAGATAAGCATTTAATCGATATCTGGTCCAGTCAACTGTGATATCGAGGGATTAAAATCATTCAGTCTTATCGCAACTATCACACGGAATCGAAATCTCCCTAACTTTTTCCCTGGGGAAAGCCAGAATGCTTTGGTATTTTTTTCCGACATCAGAATAATCTATTACATAAAAACATAGCGAGATGGTATTAAATTGAGTCTTAAATAAATTATTTTATCGAGGTTTGATAAATTGTGTCGGTATTTTAATCTGGGAAAGGCAAATATTGGGGGGTTAAGCTTGCATCAGGTTTGAATTATTTTGAATTTAATTTCAACTCTATAAAGGAATTTTCTTCCATGCAAAATTTTAATGAATATTTTAAATAGATAAACATTCGAATTGCTGAGTAGTGAAATCTATTTTGCTGAAAACTTGAAATAGGTTGTGTATGTATTTCATTGTATAAGAAGTGGGGCTATATGCTAGATTATTATTTATGAAACTATAAAGGCGCCTGAGTTAGGTAACTAAAGTAATTGAAAAGAACTTAATTCTGTAAACAGCTTCGTGAATGGCAATACACATTGGCAGTCAATAATAACAGTAATAAAAGGAATGGAAATAATAATGCCAAGGTTTATTGCGCCTATTGATTAGTTGATTTACAGCCTTGCTTAACTAGTGTAGGGATCCGTCCGTGCTTTCCGGAGGTGACTTGAAAGATTTCATCTTGAAGAAGATGAAATTTCGTCAGAGAAAGATACGCAGTAGATATTTTGTTATTGATTTTTCATTTTTCATGGTCATTTTGTTACTAACTTTAATTGAAAAATTGATAAAAATATCCGTTCCTATTTAGATTTCTTCTTAATATACTCTTATATTTTTATTTACCCCTAAATATTCGGTCCCGTATCGAAATGTGGACTTCATTATACAGTTTTGTATTACTTTTTACGATTAAGTAGATATAAAATAGAGGCGGATGCGGCAGAAGTTTTTTGTACATCGTTTTTATATTTATCGATCGCTAGAAGTATAAATTTTCAAGGTGCTGATAAAAATCGCGGCTAATTCGATTAATCGATTAATACTTGCTAAACGAGAATAGTTTCGAGTTCCTCTTGGCTGGCGCGAGAAAGAGAGAGAACAACAGAGTGAGGAGAGAAAGAGAGACATGAGAACATGCGAATCTCAGGGGTATCTTGCAACGAGCTGCTTTGGAACGTAGGAGGAGGAGAACTTTTGATTAGTGGAGGAGACTCAGGAGGGAATGTGGTTGGAGTCGAAGAAGGTGTAAGAGAGAGGAAATGAGGGAAAAGGGTTCGCTGAGTGAGGGAGAATGAAAGAGGTGAAAGAGGAGATTGCGAAGGGGCCGTTGCAGGGCCGTCTTTGACCTCCTCGAGGTCTTCAAACCACCTCTAAATATCTCTAATATCTCAGCTCTTCAAAACTGCAATTTGCAGCTCTCTACTTTCCATTTAATTACACAGGAATTAATGACCTTTTATCTTAGACTCCTTGTTATATTTGCACTCTCAAAATTTCAACAATCCGTCCTTGAAAGCGACCAAATTCTCTAATCGAAAAAATTTTCTAATCAAAACTTTGAAAGGTAAATTAAACACAGAAAAGAATTAATTCATTCAATTGAAAATCGAAATTCAATTGTCGGACAATGTATATTGCGAAGTGATGAATCGGTCATAGACGTTGAAAGCTAATAAGTAGAGAAAAATGCATGACGAATTTTCATCTGATCGAATTTCCCTTTTTTCCGTATAGAGTTCATTTCCATTTGGAAACATCGATGTGTCCCATTGTCTAGGATAGAATTGAAGATTTTACGAGGCCCCAGAGACGTGCCAAGATATCCCAGAGGCAATGACGGCCCTGGGGAGAGGGATAGGGAGAATGATTGTGAAGAGGGTGAAGGGGAGGGAGAGATACTGCAAGGTTCGAACGGTACCGAGAACGATCGGCGAAAGGAAGAGAATGTCGATTGCGAATCTCTAAGCTGAGTAATCGAGCCGACGCCATCCATATCCACCTGCCGCGATGGCTCGTTAATGCCGACTCTTCTCACTCATCCCCCTATAGTGTCCCCTTCGTCTGTTCTGTCCCCCTTCTGTCCCCTCAGTCAAACTGTCAAAGTACAGTCACAGAACAGCAATGACGCACCAACGAAAATTTTTTTTTGGGATAATATAGGGCAGACGGACCCTTAAGTAAAAAAAATGCTACTATTACTGTGAATTAGAAAAATGTGTCCTATATTTCTTTTTTGAAGCTAGTTTTCAATTTATGAGGGTATTTTTTGGTTTGATTTTGATTTTTGGTTTGCTAGTAATGAATTTAATTAATTAGAATAAGCTATGATACAACCGGGTATTAATTACGATATTAGGTTCCAGTGTCCGGGAATTTAAGTAAAATGATTTATGAGTATATATGAAAAAACTTTAATGATAGTTTAATTGTCTTTTGACTTTCTGAAATCAAATTATTTCCACACAATCAAATGAAACTCGTATTTTCGCAATTTTCAGAACTACTATTATATCTTACATAATCTATTTCTGCTTAATTAATTCATGAACTCAAGTCGAATCATCATTAAATAAAGGAGGTCGTTTCACTGGAAGTTTATAAAATTTTTTTATTATTACTCCTGAAAGTGACATTATGATTTCACGAAGGTCGATGCTCCTTTTTTCGTCTAATTGTGAAATAATAATTAATAGTTGGATTGAAAAACAATTTCTCTAACCGTGACTGGTTTAGCACATTAGCCCCGAGAGAGAGTCATTGATGACTCAGAGCTCCATTGAAAAAGACTCTGTGGGAATGTCGTTCGCTGCTAATGTATAAAATAATCAATCAAAAGAGGTAAAAAAATCGCACTTATCTGATCACTTGATTGTCTCTATGATTGATGTTTTCGTTGATAATGGTTGTTCTTTCTTTTTCTTGGAATGCATTCGAGTAATGGTCCTCCCTCGATAATTTGGCAGGTCCATTAATGCTCCACTCGAGTTATTATTAATAATTAACTAAATCAAAATTCCTCTTAATTATTTGCTCAAAGATAAAAATAATAGGCGAAACAGTAAACGAATTCGTATATTTTTAATTAATCAAAAATTCCTGAAGGAACCTTAGGGCCCTAGGGAGATTCGTGCATTTGTGAGGGTGGGTGATCATGGGGGATTTTCGGTGGTTTTGAAGGGTCGTTTTTCTCATAGAAGAAATAAAAGCCAACTGCGTGTGCAACGCAGTATATCCCAGTATCACCCAATACATACATATCTTTCCCGGCTCGAGTATCCAAGATAAAGTTAAGTTGACCGAGAAGTTAGCTAGCCGAGCCAGGCATCTAGCAGGGTAAAGAGGCAGGGGGACAATCCCCTGGAGGAATTTAACGCATGGATGAAGCTGTACCGCGAAGGAGGATGGGATACGTAACGCAAAGTAAATAAGACCTCGTGCCTCAGGCAGATTTCGAAACTTCCAAGAGAGCAGGGCTGCGTTGTTAAAATCGCATGTGCCAAAGTCATGTGCACTTTGCACTAGTTTGAACTTACCTGAAAGTCTCGCACAATCTTATACGCAACTCGAATTAATTTTCGAGCTCCTTTTCTGACTACACACAGAGTTTGACATATCAAAGTCACCTTCCTCCCTTTAAGCTTCAAACCTTGCTTGAAACTACATTTTCAAATGATTGGCTTATAGGGGGTAGGCTTGGTTGATTGGCTACTTCAATCGATTTAAAATTTGCCTGATTATCCGCCTGATTTGTTGGGTCTAAACCCGATTGCCAAGAATCTGATCCAGTTCACTTTTATCCCAGCTTTAGGGAAGCTGCGAATATTGGAAATAAAGCTCTCTAAAGTGGAAAAAAAAATTAAAGCTGATGAATCGTTTTAATCCAGATTAATAAAGATAATCAGTGTTGATCGTATTAAGTTGGAAAAACTCGAGCCAGAATATTTTAATTGTTCCCGAAAGAAATTTAATTATATAGAATATATTATATATTATATGTAATATATTATATGCAACTGAAAAAGATAGTATTTATAATTTTAACAGTTGAGTTAATTTGAAGAACTTAAGAGTGGACTTTTATGTCGAGATAAATTGGATTTACTGAATCTTTGAGATGTTTTTTTCGAACTTGTATTTATTCGACCGGATCAAGTTACACAACTCTGGACCTGAAACCATTTCCTGATTGATCGTTTTTTACTCCCCGGGTTTTAAAATCTCCCGGCAATTCGAAAATTCATCAATCATCTGAAGATCGGCTTTTATTTCGAGAATAATCTTCGATCATTCTTTCACACTGACTGATAGAAAAATCTGTCACGAAATATTCAATGCTTTCGCGGAAACAGTGTCATGTCCAAATTCAAAAAAGAAAAGCGTTGTTTTCTTTTTTTTGTAATGTTCCATCGCTTTTTCTTAATAATATAATATTAAAGGGATTTTTTGTAATGCGATTATTCTGTACTATATAGTATATCCGATCAAATTTAGTTTCGTCAACTTTACGTTCCTAATAATACATAAATATTTTTCGCTAATACTGAACGATTTACCTCCGTTTCGATAAATCACTTAAATTTAGCGAAAAATAATTATTCTCGCGAACGTAATGTTGGCGAAACTAAAAAAAAAACTATAGGTTCAGCAGTAAATGTATTTGTCTGTTAAAAATTCTATTTTCCGAAGCTTTTTGCTGCGTATAATCAATATCAGTTTTCTCCTCACTCAACTAATTGGTTCTTTGATATTTAAATTTTTCACAGACTAGAAAAAAATGGAAAAGAAAATTTAACGCTATTTTTTTTGCTTTATGTGAGTTTCTCGCATTATTGAATTTTCGACGACATGTTGGCAAGAATTAAACTAATAAGAATTAAATAACCATCATTTTACTCTTTATTATCTTTAACAAAAATTGATGCGTACATAGAAAGCGTTTGACACTGCATAAAACTTTTTTTTCTTTTCTTAAGTTGATGTGACAAGTATAGAAGGGCGTAAGTTGAAGCTGAAAGTTTGGTTTGCGAGAGAACTTCGAACGAGAAAACGTCAGAACTGTGATTATCACTTAAAAGTTAAGGGGCGAGTGGCACTCGAAAGAGTTAAAAACGACGAATGACGTCTGGGTCCTGTATTTTCCACAAGAAATAAAGTTCGGTTTAAATCACCTTGGACTTAATAATCTCCATTGATTGAAACAAATTTCCGTGTGCACGACATCATTATGCTGTCGTGGTACAGCAGCAAAAGGCTTTGTTCTTGCAAAACTAAATGAAATAACTGCATCGATGCGATAAGTTTTTAATTGCAATATGAACTTCTTTTTTTCACACTTTTTCAATTATTTTTATTATCAACTAGCATTTGTGCAATTGCAGCCGGCATCATTTCTATATATATGTACATTCTATATATATATATATATATGTATGTATACTATACAGATATGGTACATATAGCTCTATACAGAGGCGGGCGACGCTCCCAATAAATAAGAACAATACACATTGTTAGGACAGCTATAATTTATATTGGGGAATGCAAGCAATGCTATAAATACGTCAAGTACAGCGGCAGCACGTGGAGTTCTAAATTCTAAAATGGTCACTCTTTTTTGGCCCCTTTCTGAATTCACTTTTTGCGGAAGTTACATAAAAAGCGAGACCCGATGACGAAAATTCATTTATTGAACTTAAAGATGGAGAAGAGTTGTAAATCTGTTTCTCTCCTTTCATCTTATTCTATTCTTTCTTTAGATTTTTTTGTAAACGGTGCGTAGCGGTTTTCTCTAACGCCAAAAAAAAACCAAAAGAAAAAAAGTACCGGTAGAAAAACCGGTAGGCTCGGCTCTTCCTTTCCGAGAGGTTTTAAAACGGGAAGTTCCGAGCGAGACGAATTTCATTGGTTGTCATTTTTGCCTTTTACGTCGCGAGATATTTATCGCCTCTTTCCCTAAGGATAAAATAGGGATAATTATTTTTCCTTTGTTACTACGCTTGAATGAAAATTGTACAGATCAGTTGCATATATGGCTTGATCAAGGGATTATAAAGGTTCAAAGCGTAGAATAATGGTGTAAAGCTTTTCAGGAGCGAAGTGCTTATTTGTGCACTTGTTTGGAAAAATGGAAAATTTAATTTTTAACTGAATGTGTGTTCTACTCTCTCCTACATTTCCATGCTTTTATCTATAAAATATATACAAATTCCATATTATTTTGAGAAATTAAGACATCAATCGAAAAGATTTAAACACAAGTTTTTTCTATAAAAACCACCGTAAATTACAGTATGTGACAGTATGACACATTCGTAAAAAAAGAATAAGAGAAAAAAATGCTGAGAAAAATTGCCGGAAGGGTATAAAGAACGGTCACTCACCGCTTTTCTTTTCCATGAAAAAAACAAAAAAACAAACAGGAAGTAAATGGGAAACAATAATGTTTAAATTCCGTTTCGAAATATGAAAACAAAAAAAAATTTAGTTATGTAATTTGGGTAATAATTTAGTCATTAAATATTTGAACATTTTAAATGCACAAATAAATATAAATTTTGAAGGAAATTTTAAAATTAAATGAAATGTGTATATTCACCACACTTTAATCATCGAAGTAGGAAATTGTTAATTAATGGTGTATAATGTTCGATATTTGGGAATTTTGCCTTTGGTACTTTTCCGGACAATTTTTCTCTTTATAAAAGCTGACGCTTTAATTGGAATGTAAATTTACCAGATTGACAATAGAAATGATAATAAATTCATTTCATAGCAATTGCGTTTTTAAGGAATTTAGTGGTTTCGTCGTAACTTATTTTTTATCCAGCATTGTTTTAAAATTGCATTTTTCTATTATTTACTGACACAGAGTATAAGCTCCTCTCTCTTTCCCACGTATATATGACTTTGATAAATGTTACCCAAATTTTTGGAATTCGAAGATTCCACAGCATTGAATATCTTATAAGTCCTTGGCATTCATCAAACAGTACTTAACGAAATCTTTTGCCTCGAAAAGTGGGATTTTTCCTGAAACACTCTTAGAACCTTTATCACACACCTGAGACACTCTTTTTATCTTGCACCTTTAAAATGGTGTCTCAATTCGATATGGACGACGATGATTGAGTTGGGTAAAGTTTAAGTTAGGGTAATAAATACTGCTGACCGCTGAGGATCACGACTTGCAAACCGACCTTCACGCTAATAAAATACTTCTTGAGCTTGACCAGCACTTCCCTAAACTAATACCTCGTCAAATTGTAAATGTTACGAGGTGTCCTAATAGTTTTTGATTGTCGGCAAATGCGTTCAGCTACGCTTTCCGGAGGATCTTGTTACACCATGTTAAAGCCTACCAGTACCTGGTCTTCTTTCTTTTCTTTCCGGAGAATCGAGGAAGGAACTTGCTCGTCATTTACCAGCTAAACAAGACATTTTGAGACTTTGACTTGGACTCAAGGACCGGTCGAAACCCGGAATTCGAAGCTAAAACTGTCAAACATAGACCGCCATAAATCACGCCCCAGAGTAAACCATGCCCGTTACCTCGAGCTCTTCTCTTTGGCCTCACTATTATGTTATAACTACGGCAATGACTATGACTATACCGTTAACGTCCTGCTGATTCCATAATAATTTCAGAAAATTACTGTCGCCACCCGCTGTCCACATTGTCCGCTTTCTTTTGTGCCCTCCTGCCCCTGCTTAAATCTGTGTGCACACGCGCAACTTATACGGTCGCACGGCCCTGAAAAAAACCGAAACGAGACGACTTATTTCCGGATTGCACGAAAAATGTCTAGTCTTATAGGATCTGAGTCCTAGAAGCCAGTAACTGTAAGTAAGAAATCAGTGAATTCTAAAACAGTGAATTCGGTAACCGCACAAAAAACGAGCGACCCTATACGTCTACTAACGCTTTAAACGGGTTTTTCAATTCCGTAAATTCAGCGTTACCGAGGATAGCTTTCTTCATTTCGTTTTGTTACAAAAACTCGACATTTCTCGGAAGGATAGAAAAAGAAGGTTTAAAAATCTACTTCTGGTTTTATCCTCCTAGTTTTTCCGGGTTAGGGTTTCCTTCAGACTTTTTAGACTTCAGCTCACATCCACGAGGTTTTTCTCCTAAATTCTGCCAAAATTGCCTTTCAACTTTCAGTTTTTCTGTTTCTACATTTAAACTAGATACGAGTTTTATTGTATTAACAAGAAGGGTACTGTGCAAGAAGTTAAAGAAATCCGGGAATTGTCCCGGAATTGAAAAAATCTGTTAATATACAGATTTGACATTTGAAAAGCAAAGCTTTCTCTCACGCAAAAGAGCAATTTCGCCTTTAGTTGACTAATTCTAGAACAAGATATTACGTTTGATGTTCAAATGGCAAGCGGAAAATTAATTTCGCGTAAAAAGGAAAGGCCATCCTTTTTTTACATAATAAAGTGCAACAACTATCGCTAATTAGGCAGAGTTGATTCGCTCAACTTGCTACTGAGTGATAGTAAAATTCACAGTAGCCGTTGTAATTTACCCGCCGAAGAAAAACATTCTACCTTTTAATATTTCCCTAGGCGTTCGTAACTGGAACAGTAATGGAAATTTTTCCTAGCTAACTATCGTCTTTATGACTTCATTTCCGTGGAGAATAAAAGCATGTAAAAAATACTTTATTATTTTAAACACATGCTTAAGAATCGTGATATTGAAATACTTTTTAATATATAATGTACACGAAACAAGTTTTCTTCTTTAAATTAAAACTAATCAGGTTCTTTAATTTTTTTATAAGCCCTCTACTAGTCCATTCATCATAACAACATGCAGATTAGCTTCGAGTTATTTCTACTGAAATTAGGGAGAATTTAAAAGAATTTACATTTTAAAAAGTCCGAATGATTCTCAAGTAATTTTGCAAAATGAATAAGGAGAAAATTGGCTTCTCACACTAAATCTTCATATTTTTTCAAAAGTCTTCAATCAAATATCAGAAAGCCTTTGTTCCTGGTCGTTGATTTATGTACATATTAATAATATATTCTATTGCTGTTTTAACAATAAAATGGCAAATTATCGTACGAAGAGGAACGCGGAAATTCCAGTGGCGAGTAGAGCGAGAAAATTACTTCGGTAACGCGGTTGTGATTCGCTTCAAGATTCTCAGAATTATAAAGATATGAATACCTGACGGGCAAGTAGCAAAGTTCGAACAGACTGTTTGGAAAACAGTAAAGGAGTAACTATCCTGAATTCTCACATAATGTCAGAATTCCCCAAGGTCCATAATATATTTATATAATTCAGAAATAGTCAGCTTTTTGTTATTGTTGTCTTAATGGGTTTAAGGATCGTTGCAATGCAGAGTGGATGATTTACATATCGTAAGTTTAGTCCGCATTCCTAATTAGGGGTGCCCTCAGATTCCACTAATGAATGGAAAATGAGATGAATTCAATTTCGAATCTTCGAGTTCGTTTCATTAAATATTCTAGAGGTGCATAGTTTATTAGATCTTAATTATGCTCGAGTATTCAAGTGCACAACTATTATTCAATTTCACAGAATATTTTCAACCTATTAGATTGATGACTAATCTAAAATTGTTAAATTTTCATGAAAGATAAAATTTAAAAAAGTTGATTAAATCCGTTAATTGAATTTTGATCGCTTGTACAAGCTCGCGAAATGAAGTAGTTGTGGTAATAGGAATTTCACATTTTGTTATAACTGTTATTGTATATACATTCCCACGCGGTTTATTCAAAAGTTTCCAGAAAATAAGTTGGAACTGTTGTATAGCAGCACGCATTGTAATATAGTTGGTATCAAAATTGAAACTTTGTTCTCGTCTTTCCGTGCTATATGTATATACTATATATATGTATATAATCAAAAGATAGTGTTTTTTTTAGGAACTTTTATTTCTATCTATATAAAATACCGCTAGAAATAGTTGTGAGTTTAAATTTCACCGCATCTCTAGTAAAATATAATGTAGTGGATTCTAGAAGGCATAGAATTGTAGATCGAAGGTGTGGGAGAGGAGATTCTGTGCATCGCAAAGTGAACACGTCTAGCCGAGACGGTCGCCTAACACTAACGAACCTTGCTCCGGCTGATAATAATAAGGCTAATGTACGAAAGAAAGGAATGCATGGATATCAAAAGAGAAAAAAAAGCGAAAATCTCAGCTAACGAGCGCGTCCCTAGGAACGAATTCTGTTTTAGAAAATAAAAAGAAATGAAATCCCTTTCCGAGAAAAACGTGACTCGATCGAAATTAACATAATAATATCGGTTCTTCTTTTTCAAGTTGTAAATTCATCAATAAACATTAAGTATCGCTCGAATTCCGTATTTTTTCAAACAGATTAAGAAGATTAAAATTAAAATTAAAATTATGCCTTGTATCGTAGACTCAAAGGTAAGAGGATGAGTGCTGGAGCATAAAACCACTGAAATAATCACGTCTGAGAGCAACCGCTAGTGTGAAAGGGTTAATTACTTTGTATTAGAGTCATTTTAGTAATTAATGGTTGTGTAATCATCTGTCGCTTGCGCTCTTCCTTTCACGCAATAATACATATATAAAATGAATTAGTGACATATGTATCTCTAGGAAGATAAATTAAGTTAAAAATCTAATGTAATTACTTTTCTCACGAGCATTCCAGTTTTTAGTAAAAGGCATTTTTTCGGAAAGAATGCAATATGTATGTAGTAATTTAGTGGAAAGGCATTATTAAATTTCAGTAAAAATGCAGCCTTTAATTAAAAACGAAATTTATACGTAAATAAATAAATCATTTTTTAAGGATTGGGCTAATTATAATTATTTAATGTTCAGATCTTGGAAGGATCTTATTATCCAAAGTCATAAAGGCAGTGAAATGCGATATGGTGTTTCCCTCTTATTCGCTCATTATGAAGCAACAATATGATAAAGTCTTCACTTATAGTCAGTCCCCTTTCTTTTTTTTTCTTCTTCATAATACGTGGAAGAATAAAGGAACGTCGCTGAGTTATTCAAACTAATAATACGAATTTAGACGTTGGCCGAGAAAAGCATGTCATGAGTTTGTGCACCTAACTCGTAATAGGATTACGGAACCCCATTTTCGCGTGACACAAAATGCCACTACGCGTTGGCTGTCCCATTCCCATCCAACGACCACGCGTTACGAATCAGTGGTTCTCATTGCCCTCGATTAAACTAGAAATTTAGGGTCAGAGGTGTCGTGAATCGAGGGTAGAAAGTCGCCATCTTCTATATTCTTGTCACCTTTCAACCTACACTATAATCAGCCATGAATCTTAAAGATAGACTCTGCAATACCCGATTCAAATTGTCTTAGAAAAAATCCTGCTTTTTCTTTGAAAATTGTTTATACAAACTTTCAACACAAATTCAAAGAAATGATTGCTTTTAGATATGGTTGTCAAGTTTTTGTTATAATTTCGTATAGTAACTTGTTTGATGGTGTACCTATAATTCATGAATTCATTAATCATTAAACTCAATATTCTCACGTCTGCCTTCTTTCACAATATTTCTTTTCTGTGGGTCATTAAGCCAAGTTATTTTCTAATTTCCATCGAGTAAACACTGATTGAAATTCATCTGCTTTGTACAAAGTTGTATCAGAGAAGCATAGTAAAGTTCCTCTCGCCTCATTTGGTGGAATAACGGTCGAAGTGCATCCTATAGCTGCTGCTGAATCTGAAACTAAGCAGAGAAAATATACTTTTGACCTTTCCTTGAACAACTTGTAGGCACGTCCCGCGTTGAACGCAACCTCCGATGCAACCTTACGTTGCATACCATTGCTTAAGTCCGTTAGATCGATAACCGGAATTTCAGATGAGCAACATTATCGCGGTGTACACACTCTTATATGCCAGGTGCTAAGAAGAACTGAACATGGCTTATTATGCGCGTATAACTTATATCCTCTATATATTATAACTATCCGTCAGATTTTTTTTCTGAGCGTAACAAAATTTTAATTCTTCTCACGCAGTTAATCCCTGCGATCAGCTATAGCGAACCTGCGGATCAAATAATCTTAGAGTCTATACACTTTTTTGAGAAATTGTTCATATTGACCAAAACTGAAATCGATTTATTCTTGGCGGATGTTTTAACGGTCATTCATCATGAGAACCTGTATTTCAACAGCAGTGTGCGGTTTCAACTGCTTCTTGGTAAAAATAAACGAACATATTTCATTATCCCTAGCATAAATCTTTTAGGAAATATTTTTTGATAGTATATTCTGGTGGATTTCAGTTTCAATACTATATCTAAAACTAAATAAATTAAAGGTAAACTTTTATAATTCTTTTTGAAGACTTCGTTTAAAAAGTAAACACAGAAAATCATCAGGTTTAATCGCAAATGCACAAAGTTAAATTTTCTCCTGACCTGTGTTGTTACTTCGTTTACCGAATCTAGTGCAATGTAACTTTGTAACATGGTTGAAGTTTTCTGTATACACACGGGGAAGCAGACACAAACGAGTTTTGTCAACAAATGTCAGTGATCGGTGGAAAGTTGAATTCAGGGTGAGAGAACTTGAAGGAGTGAATTTCGATGCAAACCGCATCAGCCATCGAGTTTTCAACCTCGGCTTTGGGTGCTAAACGGTTAAAGGTTATGCAAGATCAATATCGGCTTTCGAAACATTTCTGCTGCATATAATAGAAGTCAGCATCCATTCCAGTAGAGAAGTACTTCCACTAAAAATAACATTTCTTTTGCGAGTAATTTAGCTATTTTGAATGTCTTATGCATCAGTTTTGCTTATTCAGATTTCAGGAAGGTATAATTAAAAAGTAAATAATTCAAGAGATAGAGAAATTAAGGAGTTTACCCTTTTCTCAATTCAAATTTAATGATTCTCTCGGGTTTATAAGTCAATTTACCCCTTCAGTTATTTAAATCTAATATATTCCAAGTTTCTGTTCGCCCTTATAAAAGAACGAAATTGGCATTTCTTTAGTCAATTTTAACAACTGAACTTGTTGCTTCTGTTCTTGTTATTCTTCTTCTTGTTGTTTTTGTGTAGGAACCAAACAGGACACACCTGTTAAACATCACCTTTAAAAACCCATTCCTTAATCTTATTATCTTCGTACTTAAAGATAGATGTCCTTAAGCAGTTCACATAAAGTTATCTAAATGCGGAAAGACCATATCTTACCGCAATTAGTTAAACATTATCGAAAAGTGAGAAGATTTTTATGAAGACTTACATTAGTAGAGATTAAGCAATTCAGTTTGATGACGAAAATGAATGTCGTGTTGTTAAATGTTGAAAATATTTACAGAACCACTAATAGCAGTTTTATGGGTTCACGGAGACGCAGTTAAGCACCTCATTCACTGAAAGCCTACAATAGTATCGCTTTTACGATTATCTTCGTTTTTCACAACGACTAACATTAGAGTTTAGCATAAACTTCCAACCTCTCTCTCTCTTTCTATATGAATTCAAAATCTGGAATGACGATCGATTAACGCTTGATGGAACACCAAATTGAAAAACTCTTTGGTAAAGTGTATTCTGAAAAGAGACTCATTGAAGCGACATGTGTACTACGTTTTTTGCGCGAGTCATGATGACGTGTTGGAGAATTCACTTTGGAAGGCATACATCCTTTGTAAAATGGAGGGTTGGTATTTTAAAGAAGCTACAAATTGAGAATGTGGGGTTTTAGATCCAGGGAAAATAAATATGTCAAAATTATAATAAATAGCATCATCTCTAGCCCTTTTAGCGTTTTTTAAATTAGAGAAGCTTCAGCAGATATGAAAAAAAATACAAGGTCCCTCTTACGATAGCTAGAACCATTATTCAATGCATAGTTCAATGTTCTTTTTATAGAGTACCTGCAGTTTTCAGTTAAATCCTTATAAAATAGATGAAACTAAAATGAAACTGACATCACATTAAAGCAATTGCTTTGGATGGAATCTTAGCACTTCCCCATATTGTGTAATGAAGCTAATGACAATCGACAAGAAACCGGTATCATCTCGTCGCCTCAGAGTTGACTCGTGCACGATAATTGACATGAGCAATTACAACGCTTTCTCTAAATAAGTATCGCGTGACATATTCAGCCACGAAATCGCGTGCACTGTATTTTCCTCCAATGAGTGTAGAACACACTGCGAGTGAAGACGACGTCTCTAAACAAATTATCATATTCGCAAAGTCACATTTATACGTTACTGAAATTAATAGTTTCTATCACGCAATCTGTCTATGTATTACCATTTTCGTGACATGTAGAGGGTAAATATGACAGATGGAAAATTCTATTTTCTATTATAGCATACTCCATAGGGTTGTTAGAGGAAAGTCTGTATTAGATTATACGAAAATTGGAATAAACATGATACTCGGTATTCATTCTGAAAGTACAGTAATTATTTAAATTAGGGTAATTTGTACGCCACTGATTATAGAGAGCCTTACAAATAAATAATTGATCAAATTGCCTCAGGAAAGTTATTACCGTGAATAAGTATCATATCTGAAATCTAAAATATGCTATTTTTTGGAAATGTTTAGATTACTATGGATTATTTCCTTCCGCTTTTCTCTGTTTGTAACAAAATATCAGTGATACAATATTGATCCTATAACATAGTCTTTCATATAACATTCCCCATCATTACTATTTAACAAAACCCAGAAGTGACCCATGAAAAAAAAAGAAAGAAATCACGCTACTTAAAATGTTAAATCCCCTCTCTTATTGACTAAGTATGTAAAAAAGGTAGGACAGTTTTTTTTTAAAGTGGTACCACTTTAGGAGAGTCTCTCTCGCTTATCTGAATCGGCAAGCGCCTCCACGCGTCTAAGCAACGAGCTTTGTGGAAGATGCATGTATGTGTATATAACTTGTAATGTGCATACACTGAAGGTAACTTGGTCGTGTCTCACGGTGAAATTGGCGCGATTCCAAGCGAGCAAACACAAAAACGTCGGACGCGATAAAGCGATCCGTCCATTCTAGAAATAGGCACCTGGAATTTCAGTCTGGGAGGGCCGGCTGGTTCATCAGTCCCCTGGGACATCGTTTCGGGACCAATAGGTTTTTTTTTCTGTTTTTGCTTTCGATACCAAGTTACCCGCGTTTCTTCTTTCCTTTCCTTCCTCCTCGATGACGACTCCAAAGTCGATACGTAAAAGAGCTAGACAATTTTTCGGTCACGCAAGTTTTACATCGTCCATTGACCTTTTCCTATGCTCTACTGTGATCGATTACAGTCGTGCGTATTTATACGGAATTACTTCCTGGTCTTGATGTCATACTTCCGATGCGGGTTCACTTCAATACCTATAGTTACCTAGGTAAGAGGCGCATATAACTGTATTATTTCTATTTTATTGGAAATCCTACATATTTTGAGTTACACATTTTTCAACTGAATTACTATTTAATTTTTGAATAATAAAAAGAATGACAAGAATCGAAGGGGGTTTGACAGGGGTTGAACAGGTGAATTTGATTAGTACCGAATTCTGCAGGTCCCCATAAATAATAAATGACCCTTCTCCTAATTTCCTTTTAATTTTATTTGTTCGCTCAAGGCTCGGATTTCCGGGCAATTTCATCTTGCCTGACATCTTCATACCTGATGCTATGAGAAAGAGGGACGTGATTCTCTCCCCTTCCGAAATCACCCATTCAAATAACCCCATTGTCTGGCAGAACCTGTATGTTTTCCCTCTGTACTTAGATGACGTAGATAAATATATATATATATAAAAATTAACGTCGCTGAAAGGTCAGGCAATAGTCGAATGGAGTTAAATCCCGAATTAGGATCTATAACATATCCTTAGGGGCACCTCAGGAAGACATGGAAGATTTTTATATGGGATAAAACCTAGTGGTAGGACTGCACACGTGTATATATATCTACTTTATACGTGGATCTTGAGGCTGCAGTGTTCATCGCGTGCTCTTTGTGCTTTGAATTCACCTATGAAGACCCAAGGGTCTCGAGTAGGTGAAAAAAATGAAGGGAGCATACAAAAGCTGCGTGGACCGACGGAGAATGTGAATCATGAAAGATGGTGGAACTTTTGTGCACTAAATATTAAGTCGATCCTTGATATAATAAAATAGTCATAACTCCCCTCGATAAATATCCGTAAAATTACACCTTGTTAGTTTTTTATTTATGTCTGTTTATATTGCGGGACAATACCATCTGTCGTGAGGCATAAGTCAACCTAGTAAATGCAAAATAGTGCAGTAGTAAGTGAAAAAAGTATATCACGAGTAAACTAAAAAAAATCATTTGTTTGACGCTCATAATTTTCAGAAACTGATGTTTTATATTATTTTCCTAGATAATAGGATACTAATTAACATAATAGTAATAAGTTTTCCTTGCTTGTGCTTCAACAACTTTGTCTTTCTTGTTTCAGTACCGGATGTCCTATGAGTAAATCTAATGGAGCTACACTGCCAAAAGCAACTGTTAGGTGAGTTTGATGTCATAACAACTAACATGAATCAATAATTTGAAAATCATAATCGAGAACTTGATTAATACCTTACAAACACAAACAATTAAATTATATTCGCTGAAATGATGATATAAGGCTTAATTCTTTTATTTCGAATCTGAAGAAGTATAAAGAAGGTAGGAATTTGTTAGACGTATTTTTAAATTTTTTACAATCCTCTTACGTTTGGAATGTTCGTCTTCGAATCGCATGATTGTCTCGACGAGATATGTTTTGATCTTACGCTCAAGTGGATATAAAGTTGAAGGATCCTTTGAGTTTGAATTTGGCTCCACTTGAACTTTGAGGATTTGAATATTACGTATAAAAGCAGGCGTACAATCAGAAACATGTGGTAAAAAATGATAAATTTATTAAAGAAACACGACCCACTTTACCATTATTTCCAATTATCTTTGCTAATTGTATTTCAAGCATTTTTTTTAGTAAAATAGATTTAAAAAATGTGCCTTGATGACAAACTCAAATCACAACAGTGATCTCTGTAAATGTAGCAATTAGTGTTATCTGCGCGAGGATCTGCAATCTGCATGAGTTATTACAATTACACAACATGTTGTACCACCAGCTGACTCTCATTCATAATTCTTGTGCATTACTATACCATTCCATATATTCTACTTTCTTTACTTTACATTGTCTATGTGGGTGATATAGATTTATACATTTTAAATATTTAAAACGTGGCTTTACATGAGACTACTAAAAAATTGATTGATACAGCATACTTTCTAAATGCGGTAAACTATATCTTTGAAATTCCAACTTCTTGGCGATTTCAATCAACCATCATTTATGAATAAAATTCCCACAGAGAATATCAAATAATGTCTTTTCCCCTTTTCTCTCAAAACTACCAATTCCTTCTTATTATCCATCTTCTTAACGGCGAAAGAAGCTTTTATCGAAATAACTCATTCAGATATTTCTCGCAAACTTGCCTCCCTCTCAATCCAAGCATAAATTCTAGACAAGTTGCAGACTGTCGGGTTCTGCATTAAAATTTTGATCTCTGATTAATGGAGTTTAAGTTTACTTACATAACTGAGCTTTTAAATAATAAGTATAAAAACGTAATAGTATTTTAAAACAGAGATATAGTATTTTAAATGGGAAACTGGTATACCATAGTAATACATATTACTAAAAACTGTTCTAGCATGTTTAGAATAAACATTTTTTGCATGTATGTTTCCATATTTTCCTTCTGCCGAAATATTATGAAAACCAATATCAATTTTCTACCCTTTCGAGAGCGATGATTACGTTTTTTATTTTTTCGCTATATATTACTGGACATCGGAGTTCATTTATATTTTTCATCGTTACTAGTTATGAATCGAATTTCCTGTTGAATTCTCTCTTTTTCCAGATTCATGAGCGCGCTTTTTTTGCTGATGTTTATATAGCTATCGAGCGTTTTTTTTTTCGTTTTAAATTCTCGAGTGAATTTCAATGACCTACAATGAAGTATCATTGTGAACTTCATTCTTCAATGCTCTTGGCTCTCTTGTCTGTTGCTGAAGAGCACATGCATATCGCCATGCGATGATCAAAATGATACTTTATTACAGGTCACTGAATCCACGGCTCATCTACTCTGCAATTGTAGTAGCAACATAAAAAGTACTTTTTTACAAAAACAGAAAATAAGTAATAAATTTCGCCATCATGATGGTGAAATTTATTTCAGTGCTATTAAGAGTCACTGTCGTGAAGCTTAAATTAAATATATAACATCTATAATACGAAAAATGAGTATCTGAAAATATTTTATATTGCAAAAATATGTTGTAATTAGGAATTTAATTATACTTGGAAAGGGCTTTAATATCCAAGGAAAGGATATTCAGAACCAAGATCGTTTTCTCGTTTAACACCCCACAAGAGTGGGACACTATATAGATAGTATGGAGATTGCTCGTCCAAGAATGCAGCAATCAACATTCCCTCAGCAAACTTTGGTTGCTATCTTGATAGTGCACTAGTAATAGTATACCCAAGTATCCTTCCCGAAACTCCTTCCTTTTGAGTTTATGTTTCATGTGCAGACACGACCTCTGGCATTTATCGCGAAAAAAAAAAGAAATCATTCGCACTTTGCGGTAACGTCGAAAGGAAGAGCAATGTATTCGAAACCGCAAATAAAGTGAATCAGTTCAGACAGATATCGCCATTATTTACTACTAACTTCTGAGAACACCTTTCGACCTTTCACAGTTTGAAAAAACTTTCAAGAATAATAATCAATCTAAATATTTTGATTTGACACTTCCATTTGTTAAATCTCTTGAATTTCGTGGACAAAATTTAGTAGAAACCCTGCTGGTCTTACATCCACCAGAAAATAGTTCAATTGAATAAAGAATCTCCGCGAAATATGTATATGTTGGAATTGAGGTCAATTTAGAGAGGATTTTCTTGATCTGTCGTTGGGGCGAGATGGTTGCGATGGTTAGGGAGAGGTGCTTGGATTCAATTATGATTATATTAACGTCGATTTTAATCCTTTCATTTTCTGCTGGTGAAGCGAAGCGGGATGGCGGTATACAGTCGTAATTGTGCAATCTTGAATGACGTGTACCAGCCACAAATAATCGTAAAGGAATCTTGAGTACTTCGATGTACGACGTACGTACTTTCACGCGTTGAAAAATTTTTACCCGTGGCACGGCCTCGCGATCGAAGATTCCAAATGTCTGCTGCATGGCTTGAGTGTAGGTATATATATACTCACAACCATCCCATATACTCACTCATTCACCATGGTATGTACATTCACACACATGTACATACAATGTACACATATGCCTGAATACATATTCGAAAATGCAACACATAAAACGGATACGGTGAGAATCGAGCTGAGCATCCTAGCATCTATATGCTCGATGAAAGGTCGATGGGCATTCGCAAAGTGCTCTCAACAAGACGCTGTTCAAGACAGCAATACTCTGTGATATTTTTACCCAACTCGATTGATTTCCACCCGATTTCGATCAATTTATAACATCCATTTGCGATCTGCAGTTTACAAATTCTCCACCTTCATTTTCAATCATGTATTACTATCATTAAACTTTCCTTCCATTTACTGAATTACAGTTATATACTATTTTAATGTTATATATAGCACTAAAAAATTGTTTGGTAGGGTCAACACATTTTTTTTGTTTTCAAATTTAAAAAGACATTTAAAAAGTTTTATACAGACAAGGAAAAATACTTAGCGCGCACGCATATATTCTCTGACATTTCATGCACTTCACGCACATTTTATGCCTACCGTTTGTTATAATATGCCTGACCTTCGATCGGAAAATCAAGGAGTAGGGAATCAATTTTTTCCAGTAAAGCCCAGAAAATTGTTAGCCTAAAGCGAAGAGCCTGAAGATAATGGAATATAACGAGAGAGGTAATGAAACTGTAAATTCACAATGTTGCAGCATCCGCTTCATGAGTTTTATGGTATAAAATAGGCATAAAAATAGCCTTAAATATACGTTTGCTATATCCATTCACAATATGCGTCTTAGTATATAACTCGTATTTAGCATTTATTTCACTCTCAAGAGCTCTAGACCTCACGAATGATAAAACATAAAAACGATTCCTTGCGGGCAATGAACATTATGCGACAACTATGGCATGAGCAATAAAAACAACTTTTTCTCTATTTCAACAATTCAAACTCTTGAAAATAAAAGCTTTTATTGTATGACTCGTTATTAACTGTAATGGTAAAGTCCTTATTAATATAAGACTCTTGTAAAGATCTTTGATTGTTTAATTGCAGAAGTTTTTAACGTTCTACCAAATTAAAGAGAAAATCGTATGCAAACGACTCGGCAGGATCAAGAGCGCTTAACTTCTTAATTATGCTTATTGTGCACATACACTTCAACGTAAAATATTATTGAATTTTTATTTTAATGCTTGTTTATTAGAATCTGTGTTAAAATCTTGAAGTAGATATAGAACAAGAGATTTTTCGCGTGCAACATATACAATAGTGAAAGGATCTAATGAAAAAGGCGCAGTTACACTTTATAGCTATATTGACGATTATATGCTCTTGCAGAGTATCAAGAAATGAGCTCATCAACTTCCTTTGAGCATTACCAGATGGGATATACGATTTTTATCTTCTTATAAAAGACTCTTTGACGTCTTCGAAAAGTTGATTAAAAACCAGTTTTTCTTAAAACCCTTGATCTTTCAACAAGTCGTTTCATTGACAAGTATTTTATATGAAGGTACTTTACATCTATTCGCAGTCTTAAATTCGTCATTTATTACTGACATTATATTGCCTAAGCATTATAAAATCTCAGTACTATTATAAAAATTAGAGATTTACAATCGAGAAAGTTTTGCTCGTTCGGGGTTAATATGATGTGTGTATTTTATTGAGGAAATATTTCATGTACGTTAACGATTGATAGGAAGGACAATTATTTTTCATTACTTTTAAAATTATTTAAATAAAAATATTGAAATTTACCGTACATGTTTTATTGACAAAGAAACTGTTTGTAAAAGTTTAGATGGAATTTACGGAAACATCGATTAGAAGGGTGCGAGAGTCTCAGGTATCAGACACACACGCATACACACAATTTACGTAAGAATTGTGAATTTTAAAACTTCTTAGCCTTGCGTATAGTAATTAAAAGCGTTTTAAATTGCAGTTAATGTCTAAAAAGGCTCTATAATCTTTATGTGCTTACGCACATTACTCTGTGTTATTTTTTAATGGAAAATGGCGACCTCATAACAGAAGGAAATTCTGGCGAGAATATGCCTGGGTTAAACTCACACTTTTTCGAGATAATTGTAACTTGTACCCTTAAAAAAGGCGCTGCGAAGAGCAATAATTTTCCGAGGAAATTATAAAAAAACCCCGAGTTTCATTAGAATTTAGAACCTACATTATCTCATCCAAATTTTAGATTAGTAAAGACGTCATTTCGAACTTTAATTGAAATACAACTTTTCTGAAAAACATCATTTGAATTTGGGAGAAACTTTCAAAAGTTGGGTCTCGAACTTACGTAATTAGTTCATTCAATTTCCAAAGATCTCTGAGAAAGTTTAATTTTTCACAACTTATTCAGGTCAACAGTTTTATCAATTTATTTTAATGCAACTGTACTTTTAATATGTATTTACTAGTAAACCAACCAACAGAAAAAAAGCCAATCATTCTCTTATTCTGAATTAGCGGAATTCCACTAATTAAAATATGCGAGATTTTAGAGACATTTTGTTAGACTACTTTTTTAAATTCAATATAACATTTTGAGGCATTTCTCTGTTATATTTCTATGAAATTCTGGGAAAGTACTTTCAATACGTAGAAGATGTTTTCCAAAGGACATAGCTTTCACATCCGCGGGTGGTTTAGATGGAAAAAATCAAGCCTAAGGATTTCCTAGTGCTTATCCAACGTGAGTCCGTAGCAGTATTTCCCTAACTTTCCTAAACTTTCTCTCCACCACGTGTCACATGTGCGGCTTCTTAGAGTGTAAAATATAAACTTTAAACTCGTCTTCGTCTACCCAATTTCCTGTCGTGCGCCTTCAAAACTTGAAATTAAAACGTTAAGGGGAGCTGTATGTGTACATAGGGCTCCGGGTAATCATATAGTTTGCGTAGCCACTCCCTCCCGCTTGGAAGCCTTACCTGAGTTGCTTTGGATCAGTTTTCAACGAATTAATTGTAGAAGATGGGTGCTGGCTGCTGCTATCCAGCTCCCCCCCTCTCAGCGTTCAAATCGATGACATGCAATCAATTTTAAAAGAGAAAACGAACATTCGATTTTTGAAATATATCAGTCGTAATCAGTGACAAATGATTACATGGAACACGTTACTCTTTTCATACTTGTATTATTTTATGAGAAACAATCTTTTGAATAATTACCAAGAATAAGAATTTTTACCTCAATCGAGGATCATTTATCTTCCAACGAAAAACAGAAAATTACATAACTTTTAAATCACTGTGAGAGAATCCTTTCTCAACAAAAGCAATGCTTGATTTTAGTTTCAACCATGGCTGGAAACTTTACTTTTACATATTTAAATTGGAAGACATTAATGAAATTAATTTGACTTTAATAAATTATATTTGGGAAAGTTTGTGGTACATATTCTAACTATATATTTTTACTACTTTTTATGCATAACGAAAAGACTTTTGAAATGTTTTTAGAATCAAAGCTCATTTTAAAACAAGGATAGATATAATACATGTAAATTGAATTACAATTTGAGTGCCGACACTAATTCTCAATTTCGATTTCAGGTATCTGGACTGTTGATCGATTCTGCGGCAAGGCGAGGAATGGATCATCGCTTATCGAAGATTGCCTGAGATAATGACCGAACAGAACCGCAACGATCAGAGGGTCTTTCATGGATGGATATCTGCAGCTCGATGAATTTCGGCTGGTCCGGAGCATCAAAGTCTTCGCACTCCTATCCGATCCCGACAGATATAGGAAGAAACGAAAGTAGTGCTATTAATGGACTTTCGGTCAGTTCGTACACAAATAAGTGCAATACGTCAAAGACCTTGTCCAGTCCCAGAGAAACTCAAGTCTTGAAATCTTAACGAAGAGGATCATTCTAGTGATATGAAATGCTACAAATTTGTGATAAATAGTAACCTAAGTTGATTAAGTAGTCGCTCCACACGTCGGAGATTACCAGGGTCTTATAAAATTATTCAAGAGAGCCAGCAATTAAGTACAATCTTATATTAGCAGTACTTAATCCCTGATTCTTGAGGAGAACGATGAAAATCTCAAGACGAGAATCGTAACCCTCACGAATTTGATAGCAGAGGATCCTCGATAGGATCAAATGGCACTAAATATGTCGACTCTTCTCCTTCTTCTCACTGTTATTTTTTCCTTGGTCTCTGCCCTGGGGACAAATGACGGAGGGCCGAATAGTCCAGTTTTCAACCTGGACAGGACAGCCTTGGAGAAGAATATAGCAGCAATTTTTAACAAAGTGGCCCACAGTTCTGCTACGACAAAACGGAGTGTTCCTGCCTTCGAGCCACAGGTTTCAGCAAGCACAACTCTTTCGACGGTGCCATCGCCACTGACAACTTCCTGGACGGCAGCCTCCGTTGGATTTCCGGTGCCACGTGCCACCCCATCGCCAGTTTTTCGAGAGCAACCGTCCTACGCCCCGCCCTCGAAATCGTTTTTCACCCCTCCTTTACCACCAGAACTTTCCAATCCCTTTGCTGATAAGCCTACTTTGAGGGGAACCCACTACGACCCCCATGTGGTCCCAAGAAGGCCAGTACCGCCACCGAGTGGCACCCCAGCTCATGAGAGAATACCGATAAGACCTCCGGATCTTGCCCAGGGACCCTCGCAACCCCCCGAACGACCAGCGTCCAAAAGCAAGACGCATAATTTAAGCAAAGAGCAGAAGAACTTTGAGTCTGCGGAGACGGAGAAGAGAAATAGCTCTAATGAGTTTGCACCTACATTACATTATCCCAGTATTTCGAGGATATTGTCTGGCAGTAATGGAAGGAAACAGGACATTCCGGAGATCCTGCTGAAGCCACTGCCAACAAAGATTCCAGTGCAGAACGCCTCGCCGGTTTCAACTACTGATAGGCCGACAACGACTAGCACTATCAGAACCACAACAATATCTAATTCTGTCACGCAGCCTACAATTTTCAATTTACCCAATACCAGGCGGCAGGATGGTGTCGAGGATGAGGATGATGATCAGGTTCGTTAACAATACATATCTATTTAAAAAAAAGATGTGAATTAAATTTAAATTTTGTATTTCTCAAGTTTGTACTTAAAATGAAGAATTGAAGATTTAAGTGTTTTTAAATTCGCGTAACTTTCCAAGTGTCTCAAATGTCTCTTTCAAAAACTTAAAACTGAATTCTCAGATGATTTTCTAAACATCCCATCAGGGAATAATAGTTGAGCGATGAAAAGTTTCCGCGAACAACAAAGTACAGATCGTTAAAAGTGCAGACAATCTCGAGTCACCCTGCATGACATTAAAACTAGTTTTTTAAACTTTCATCGTTGAGTTAAGTTCATATTCCTTAGAGCAAAGCAAGTTTCTAATTTTAGCACGCTCCCATTTCAACTAGTTGTTTGCTTTTTCTCGCAGAAAGCATTCTCGTCAACGCGCATGTAAAAGTACTGCTTTGATTTCTGTTTCTTCTCTTCTTTTGCCTCTGCCTTCATTTATAATTCAGATCTTCCTCCCATTGCTTCCAGATGATTATTCCGTCTTCCTACTCCCTCCTTTTTATTCCAAACACAGATAGATGCTCACCTACTTCATATTCCTGTCGAATATCGCTCAAAGCTTAAAATATTAATCTTTAATTATTTTCCAGGACCTGAAGAACGACGAGGACTCTTTCAAGACCGAAAACATCGAGGCTGTGGATGGAGAACGACTTCTCTACCCTCAGCCACAACCTCCAATTCCTTCGAAAGAAGAACCCATCGAGGATGATCGAGTGATTCCTCACAGGGATCCGTTTCCCCTGAACCCGAGTTGGAGGATTGCTTGGTCCCTTCACGTCTACATCGCAGCCATCAGTTTCACCCTAATGGCTCTCTACTCGATCTACAAGATTGTTCGCTTCAATGACGCAACGAACCTATTTACGCAGTCCTACTTTTTGACTGTGCATCTGCTACTGACAACCGTCTGCACCCTGAGATGTTTCCATCTCTTCTACGACGCGAACAATCTCTCAGGAACTCTGCATAGTTCGCTCTCTGGGGTCCTGATGTACCTCCCATCTCCAATGCTCTCTACAGCCTTCGCCACCCTCGTCCTCTATCTCACCAGGTGCTCGGAAGCTCCCTCGTTCAACAACAAGTACTTCTCTCCAGCAGCTGTCCTCTCCTACGCAATCGTCCACGTCGTCCTCTGCGTTTCTCTCCATGTCTCTAGTCCTCTTCTTGGTTATCACGATGAAGCCAAAATTCTACCCCTTATTTGCCAGTGCATCTACATTGTAGTCTGCATGACTCTTGGACTTTGTTACATGTATGTTTACCGTGTGATTCGTTCGCAAATCCACGTCACCAATAACAAATCCATGAGCAACCACGTGGCTGCTGATCCCATGGCTATCGCTCTCAATACAGCAATTACTACCTCCATAGCCACTGCCCTTCTTTTCATTCTCATGGGATCAGTCCAGCTCTTTGACTGCATCTTCGGAGTCCAGGAAAGATTCAACTTGTATCATCACTCTTGGCTCTGGTGGGGCTGGCAGTCCTCCGTCCGATTATTGGAACTCTCCATGTGTGGATTGATGGCCTGGGTAGCAAGTTTGTCTCAGTATACTTTGCGAGAAAAGCAACTGCAGCAACACTCTGCTCATTCAGGCTTCGCTCTATTTCCCTGTGGAAGTTCCACCTCCACGGAGAATATGGACGACGTTTTGTATCCTGCTATTTGCAGTACCAATCAGGCGATTCAAAACTATACTATGAGGACTGGAAAGCAGGTTTATGATGACAGTTTTCCACTGAATACTCTGCCTGAACATCTGAATATTTCAGGAACTTTTGAGAGACATTCGATAAGAAAATCTGGGACTATGGGGCATTTTCCCCATGAGGGTAGGGGATCCATGAATCGACATGGCAATGGAGTTCAAACAATGAGAAATCTTGATTCTCGAGGAAGGCACACACCGACGCAAGCTGGTTTGCATGAACAGGCGCCTGCCACGGGATCCACGATGCTAGTCGCCGAGGATGGTTTTGTGAGGTTTAGGAGCCTTGGGGGTGAGGAAGATGAGATGTCGGACTCCCAGAGTATTGTTGGAACTCACGGAAGAGGAAGCTCACTCGCTGGAAGTGTTAGATATAATGCAAGGCATCCTAACGCGGTGCCACATTCCCATTCCCATCAACTTCAACATCAACTACAGGCGCAACAAGCACAACAAGCGCATCAACTTCACCACTCGCTACAACACTCACTTCCCAATCAGGGACAATATCAGGCACACCATCCTATGCATCATCAAGTATACAATAACACGTAGGAGTTTCGAGCCGCGCGGATGATGGCGGCCGTTAATCCTTACTCTTGGTGTCGCACGTCTGATAGGTTAGTAGCTTTGTTAAATTTATATTACTTAAAAAATTTTTTGAAACAGACCATTTTAAACATTTTATTAACTATCTACTTCTTTTTTCAGTATTTCCCAAGAATGGCACAGAGTGTAAAATGCTCCTACTACGATGTAGCAAGACTCGATTGATGAGCGGTCGTCGTGCTACAACACACAAAACACTAATTTTATGTAATCCTACTGAATGTAAGATACATCCTGTGTATAAACTAAGTCTTACACTTTTCTTCTCCAATTTTCGTATGAGAAATGAACAATTAGCCCATCGAACAATATTTATTTTGACTTTGAAAAAGTCAATCGAATAAAATGAGGAAGCCGATAACCTCCGCTTCACTATGGGTAGTCAGTCGTGTGATGTTTCAAGTTTAGATCTTGTTCTTGGCGCATGGTACTTAATGTAACTCATCCGAGCAAGAGATGTGTGGACTTTTTAAGCCCATAGGTTGCTTCTATCGATTCAATGTATCCGTCAAAGTGCGATTCGAAAAGGAGACTTTCAAAGACTTTTATTTATTTTAAAATATTGATTGCAACTAATTCAATAATGAAGTTGTTCTAATATAATTGCGGTGTAAACTAGAAAGAGCAATTATATTTTAGTTGGCTGTTTCTGACAATGTATGTGCTAAGGGAAAAGACTGATTTCCTTAATTTTTATGTCTTTCACGAGAGGCGTTTTTTTTCTTAAACAATCATACAAATATTTATTTTAATTATTGAAAAATTATGGAAGTTCACGTGAAAGAGATCCCGATGGCCCTTTTTATACAGTCATGCACATTATTCCTTCAAATAATTTAAAATTGTTTAGTTTTACAGAAACAATTTACTTTTAGTTTATTCTTAAGCTATTTATTGTTTATATCAAGAGAAAACCTTCGCAATGGCCAGTCTTAACAAAAAACCTGCGAGTTTTCTGATGATTTTTTGTTACCTCGAAAAAGAAATTAAACGTGTACTTAAAATTTAAAACTCTTCAGTCAGTTAAACTGACTTCTTTTCGAATCGCATCAAATAAATCATTACGTTGAAACGTAATCTACATAAACATGTACGTGATTTTCTAGATATGACGAACGGGGTCCAATCGCTGCGTTCAAGATTCCGAATGTTTCATAAATAATCGAATTTAAGATCTTGCTTGTGGCGAATCGAAGGGCGTTTTGTACAGACTATAGTAAATTATCGCTCAGTAAGCCGTAAGGTTTAGTTAGCATTTTGAAATTAGACTAAGTTATTCTGTCAAATACTAAGTTACGTTTCGACTAGATATTATATTTATGACTTGAAGACTTTGCGATATATTGTTAACTTAACTGGAATAAATGAGTGTGTGAAAATGAGCGAAGCTGTGAAAAAGTTTGAAAGAAAGAATTAATTTAAGTTTAAAACACCGGCCAGCATTTTTGATATCTTTTTTTGAAGACTATGGTACAAAGTAGCATTTCTACTTTTACTCAGTACTATTTTACGCCTTGTATATGTTTATATGTACAATGTAAATAAGGTACACAGGCTCTTTACGAGCTATTCAACATTTTATAACACTTTTAGTTCAACTTTTTTTCAATATGCCAGTGTGAAATAATTTCTCTGTATATACTTTAGTGTGGTTCTTAACAATCAGAGTTTTTTTGAACTCTTTTAAATCAGTTTAAACAACAATTTATTTTATTCTATATATTATTATATTTTATTTATTTTGGGACATCCATGCTTTTGGAAAGAATAAAGAAAAGCTACAGATTTGTAAGAACCATTCAAAGTTTTTAATAATAGCAAGAAATCGAATTTTGTTTTTTTGCAACTGAATAATTTCACCATTGCCGATTAGAGTTTCATGCGTTTTAGACTTGTGTTACTACAGTAGCAATAGACATAATCTCAATGTATTCTACATTTTATATATTTGAACACAACCATACCACTATATTTTCATAAAGTATGAATTCATATTTTAAAAAGAAAATTTTTGTTCGTTAGATTATAATCCCTGACAAATGTCTCGCATTTCCAGTGAGATCACCAGTGAATTTGTTTGTAAAGTATTTCGATTTTTGGATAAATTTATTTATGGATGTTTCGCGGTGATAACATGTTAGTATATTTGAAACGATCTGTATGGAAAAAATAGATAACTCTTCTCGATATTATAATGCAAGTTTTCATCTCCAATTTTCGGGAAAAAAAGTTAATAATAAACATTCCATCTTTCACACATCGCTTAGGGTAAGAATGCGTAAAAGAGGGAGAAATGATGCTTATATGAACAAATGTGAGTCCTTTGTAAGGGTCAGCAGCAGGTAACGAATTAGATATTTTCTGTTTGATTTTTGCGAGTTTCAAAGCGGAGAATTTTTATCAATAAAGTGAGGAAAGAAGAAAGTGAGAAACTATAGCTCTTATCGCTACGTATAATTATATACGAAAAAGATGATGCAAATGCTTATAAGATTCGGACTCTGTAAAAACTGTATAAAACTGTACAAAATTATAGTAACTATATAAACCATACTTTCAAGTGTTTCTTTATTATATCTTTATATATAAATTTTATACCTTCTTACTGTTTTAAGTATATTCTTGAATTTTTACTGCTTTCCTAAATTCAAAAGCTAATTTCAATATGTAAAAAGGCATTTAAGTTTGAATTCTTTACTCCCATTGAAGTACTTAAATTTTAATTACTTCAGAATTTGTATTGAAGTTTTGAGGCCTTTAAAATTTAGCTGCAATCCTAATGTTTTGTAAACGTAGTTAAAGCATAATGAATTTTAGGGTAAGGATTAAGATTACTGGTATTCTGTGAAAGAAAGATAAAGAGGATTGTGGGTGCACTAAAATGGCATAATTTTAATGGAGTACCTAACAGATTAGTATCCTCTTTACCTGTCTAAAGTGTCTAGACACTAAACCTAAACTCTAAATTTAAACCTCCTCCAATTTTTATCTCAAAAGGCTCCATGTAACATAGACAAGAGTTTAGAATAGAATGTGTAAATCTATTACAAATATTTAATTTAAAGTTTAGTTTTATGACCTGAGAAAATTTAGATATTTTTTGCAATTTTTAGAGTAAATAATACGAAATACTTAACTTAAAATTAATTTCTGAGCGTCCTGTACTTTGTCTTAACAACTATATTTCCAAAGTATTACACATATATTATAGCAAATACCGGATTCAAGAGCGAACTATTCCAAGAAAAACCGCCTAAATGATGTGACTGAAATATTAAATCAACCTTTAGAAGAATCACTTATAATACACGAGCAAAAATTACGTAAAGAAGTCTTTACAAATTCACCTTCGTGTTCATTAAAAAAAGATCACCCTTGATTACAATACATACATAATATCCTCCATTAGAAAAGTTAATTACTATTATGTATTTTTCTAGATTTTTCACTACAGAAATGATCTGCAGATTTCGATTTTGTAAATAAAATTTGAGTAATTAAAAATTCCTTAATAACTGTTTTGTTGTAAAATCGAATCAATGTTTATATATAACAATCAATCTGTTTGACCTTGACCGAATTCCGATTCGTATTCACTTCAAGATCTTTGAGATGATTTCATTCCTTTCAAGGACATGAGGAAGAGACAGAAGTCTACTATTCCCTTTTGTAGATTCAGTTCTGATTCAGTAATAAAATTGACAATATATTTTCAAAGGAATTCAAAGGAATTCTATTGAAATTGCAAAAAAAAATATTTCCAAAGGAGAAGTTGCTTTTAAAAAATGACAACCAATTTTAGTGAATTTCAGTATTAAATGAATCAGAAAATTTGATTTGAAAATACTAAACTCAATTCACAATCAGTTCAAAAAGTTAGTAATTTTTACAAAACTATTCGGTGGCGGGAAACAGCGTTTGACAGTCGCCTCGTGGATACTCAAAGCTGGTCAGCATATTGGTGTTCAGAAAGAACTGGAAGGAAACCACTATTAAGAAATCACCAATCGCCTTTATATGTAGCCAGGAACGGACAATTATTTACAATATTAAACTAAATTACACTTCACATTTGAATTACATACGCAGAGACAGGAAAATTAACGAGTACCGACTTTTAATCAGAAAAATTCAAAAGTAGTCTAAAAAACCAAAGAATAGTCGAAAATTAATCATCGAAAGCCTAATTTATTACCTAACTTATACAAAGTTGTATAACTAAATTATGTACAAAATGTATATAAATAAATTAAGAATTTGTTCCACGAATAGCTGTAGCAAGAAGATTAGGAAATTAATTTTCATCCATCCTTATGCTATTTACAACAGTTATAAAAAATGCTCTAAAAAAAATAATCCACAAAAAATAGTTATAAATCTAAAAGTGGTTGATTGTTAGTTTGATTCAATCTCCATAGATGTTTAGACTTTATACATACTTGATGAACTATAATAATCACCTAAGTTTAATAACAATATTTGGCAAACAATTATGATATTTTGAACCAATGAATTTAAGAAAATGGTATCGCAATGTCTATTATCGCTTTTTTAATCTTGTTTACTATGCACCCCTCACCCTAAATGTAAACAAAATCAATCTAGCATCAAATTACATATTTTATCCTTCTTTACAACCCTCTTCTTGCGATTCCTAAAAGCTCCAACAATTATCGGGGATCTGTGGCACCCTTTTCTCCTACGCGCCTGCTTCTCTGCACTAATACCGACGGAATCGTGACACTCATACAATCTTTTCCTCATATAAATATATATACTTTCTACAGACGCTCCACCCCCACTCCCACCTGTTCGCAGAGCAAGTTTGAACACGTTTAGTGCACGCTCGTTCTCGCGATTAGTCATCACGTTAGTCTGCAGGTAAACTTTTGAAGTGAAACAACGGAGACCCTCCAAAAATCGGGTTTGCGAATGAAGTTCCGCAGGAAAGTTATTGTTTTACCCTTCGGTGCCTATAATTTCTGTAGTGCCTTACATCCTCTTCCTGATAAGTGATCGCCGTGCCTTTTACGTCGACTGAAAATGGTAAGAAATGTTAATACTAGATGAGTATTAATTGTGCAATTATTTGTAGCATCAGGGTTAATAATCCTTTGCAAGGTCGATTCAAACTTTCTCGCATCTGATTTTTCTTTCTTCTGTGATTGCAAAATGCAAAGAATCCCGGTACCAGTTTAGTGATCTCGGAGCCATCGTTCGATTAGTCATCAACCTGTCAGTTCTCAGAATTTGCGCACATATCCCATTCGTACATTTTATATCTGAACACGGTCTTTTTCTTTGTCTTATTTTCATCATCAAAAGTAACGAATTTTCTAGATCCGAGAATGAGAAGTGACCTACTTATATTTGTGTCTGATTGCGGATCATCTTGCGCGTACAAACTAGTATAGACTTGCATGTGCAAGCAGTTTCGTTTTCGTTTTTCGCGCTGCCTCATCCGCTCCTTTTTTTGGAGTTACTTTCATTTTCAGATCCTGAAATGAAAATAATTGTTATTAACTTCAAAATAACGAAGGTGAAAAGAATATTTTAATCAACTAAAGTCATAGCTTGTTTACATTTTTTTTAGTTTTGCTCCGTTTTCTAAATGAAGTATTTTGGAGTTGTTTGCTTAAAAAATTTTTTAATTGTGATGCAGAAAACCAGATATAATAGAAAACTCATTATAAAATCTTTGTCTTCTAATGTCTTCTTTTGTGACAGATTCGCATACCAAGGTTGTTGACATATGATGATGCAACAAGTGTTCAAAATGATCAAAGAAATTAATTTTTTCAATATTTGTAAAAAATTTAATTTTAATATTTTTGCAAAATCGGAAACAAAATCATTAATAAAACAAATAATTTTACTCTAATTTTATACTTTATTTTCTACTTATGCTTTGTTACCGTTTGCTATTAAATATTATTAATTTTAACAAGTTTTATTTAAAATAGCTAAAAAGCTATTTGACAGTAAATTTGATTTTCTTTCCAAAATATGGAATTTCCATAAAAGATCGTATCAAAAGATCTCATTTCTATTCCCAGTCGTTGCTATAAGGATGTGCATCAAGGTCGAAAAATATTAGAAAGTTTCTATTGTCTAAAATTTTGTTTTTTATTTGAATAATTTATAAATTATTTTAATTATTAATTCTCTATCAACTATGGTTATATATTTTGTGATTTGGAAATTAATATTATTATTATTAAAGTTATAGCGCAAGGCATTCAATTTCCTCTTTGTAGTTTTTAAAATATGTAATATTATAAATTTTTTTAAGTTACAAAAGCTGTTTTTACTACTTGTTTTCTTTTTTTTTTACAGGCGATTCGTATTTTTATGCAGGCCATCTTTTTATCCATACTGGTAAGTCTATTTGCTTTCTACAATTACTGTTATTTTAGGGATGTTATGTGTTTTATATTTGCATTAGTGTGAATTCCATTGGTCGCCACTGGTTTATTTTAGGTTTCGCAAAGAGGCAAAATTTCATAATTTCCCATCATATTAGAATAAAATTTAAATCCATCTCTATAAACTTTGTTGTATATACTACAACAGAAAATTGATGTAAGTACATACATGATTTTTTTGCTGATTACGGTTGAATACTTGTTGAATATCGAATAATGTATCTTTCCGAACATTGATTTCTTAAATATGCTTTTTTTTAAGTAGAAAATTATAAAAAACGATGAGAGTTAAATATTTGTATGTACTTTAAATTAAAAAATAAATATAATTAAATTTTATTTTACGAAAAACAAACTCTGATCCTTTTTTAAATAAATGTGATTCTTAAATAGTGGAAAGGCTTTATTTTGACCAGTTTAAATAAACGATTGATTACAGAATCCTTTTTTATTCTTTATGTACTTGAAAAAATTTAAGATTTCTCTTAAAATTGATTTTTGTTTATTAAATATATATAAATTAAAAAATAGAACTGGTCGCTTTTGCCTTTCCACCTTCAAATGTTGGGTGGATTTTTCTTTAACCGAAAGATGAAGAATTGCTACGATTCTTTTTAAACAATATATAACATTTGCACAAGTAAAAATCGAAACACTACACGTGTGAAGAGTTTTAAAAAATAATCCTAGCTCTCCAAAAAAATTTCATATAAATGAAATTTTTAAATTCAAAATTACTTTTAGAATTCTGTGATATCAAAAAATTTCAAACTAATAAAAAATAATTCGTATAAATTTATAATATATCTTCTCTCAAGCTCTGAAAGATTAAATATGACACAAATCCAGTTACATAAGTTTCAATTTTTTCACATTAAAAATCTGTAAGAATTGGTAAATAAAATGTTATAGTTTTTTATTTAATTAAAAGAAACTCCTCCGTGTGTGGACTTTCGACTTTGCCTGAAACATCAAACACAATTAATTTTTAAATATTTTCGTAAACGCATTTTTGCTGTATAATTTTTTTCCGAATGCATGATTAACCATTTCAGTAATGGACACATTATGCTTAATCTATCACAGAATAAAAACACTTTTAAAATAAATAAAAATGTTCTGTTAGTTAAAATAAAAAAAGCCTAATGTGTCCTCGCTGCTTTTTTGATCGTAGACAAGTTAGTACGTTTGTCATACATACATGAAGTTAAAATTCGTAGTATTTGTATCTTCAACATGCACTACACTGTTAAAAGAAAAATAATACATTATATAAACGCAATTCAATTTTAATTTTTGTTATCAGTAAAAATTTTTACTATTAATATTTTAAGAAAAAAACTTACAGTAACAATAAACATATGTATATTTAATACCAATATTTCAAAAAATCAAATTGAAAATTTATATATATATATGTGTGTGTGTATGCATATGTATAAGTATAAATATTTTTAACAGAGTAGCTGCATACTTTATAATTTATAAATGTATGTGAGAGGATTATTCCACTTACATTTGATTCAAAAAAATGACAAGTAGACCAAAATGTAAATTTATTATTTAATTATGTATTTATTTCATTTATGAAATAATATTTATAATCATAATATTGCGATTTTTACGAGGTCTCAAACAAAGAAAACTTTTAAGTTCTTTCTCCCCAAAAAATTAAATTGAATTTGGTCTGCTTCCATTGAAAACGCTTTCATGGTGTGTGGATTGAGAAAAATTAAATTAACATATATCTTTTGCAATTTACGTTTAAGAAAATTTTAAATAAACTTTTTCGTGATTTTACAAAAGCTGACAGAAAAAAATGTCTTTAACAACATTTTTTCCTTCGTCCAATTTTTTTTAGAGAATTTAATCCGTTAATATTTTAATTCAGAGACATTTTTTTCTTGCTCTACTAAATTATACAATAACTGTGAAGTTTCGAAAATCGAAGTCATACCATTTCTTAACATTGTGAAATCTATCATATTCGTTTTGTGAATACGGTGTAAATAATAAAAGCGCTAAAAAATCTTACTGTTTACAAGATTATAACAAATTTCAAAAATTCATAAATTCATTTTTTCCATCTTCAGGTCTTGCTTGGCCACGGTTCATGGTATATTAAAATAAAACGATCTTATCGAAACTTGACAATTAATCCTTTTGTAGACAACATGATGTTTATAGTCAAGCGAAGCAGCACTGAAGGTGCTTTTTCGAAGACGGTTGATTTCATCTCGTGTTTATCGTTAAATCACCAATTTGGAAGAAGTAGCGGGGAAAAAGAAGGGTAAGGAAAACTTCTAAAATGGCAAATTACAAAACTATCGCTTTGCGTTTGGAATCAAAACTTTAGCACAATTAGAGATCGTATATTCTGTTATTTTTATTTCAAACTTTGCACGTACATATTTAGAAAAAAAAAGAAAGAAAATACAGAATTTATTTAATTAGTTCATCTCGGTCTCTGCTTGTAGAATTGAAATGATTCCTTTATGATAACATTATAATTTGCCACTTCGAAATTATTTAGCTCTGAAAATTGGGATGGTTGTTTAGACGCGTAGGTACAGCAATTTTTACTTGATTGGAAAATATTTACATTGATTTTAAATTATTTTGCTTTAATAGTTTTTAGAACCAGCACAGCGATAGATTTTTCTATCAAATCTGAATTTGAATAATTCAGTTCAGACACTGACTGCAATAACGATAAAAAAAGTTTCAGAAAATCCTGGAGCGAAAATGCAAAAATATAAGAATAATTAATTTAATAAACTAAGTCTAATGCTCGTGCTTATCAATTTTTCCTACATCCCGTGCTATATATTTCAAAAGATAGCCAAAATAATATTTTTTAAGTTCTCTCTCTATCTCAAAAAAAAAAAGATTTATTTTATATAATCGGCCTGTCACGTTTATTTGATTGGTGTTTACATTCAAGAGTTTTCAGGTTTCTTTTGCTCAAATATATTTTACTCAATGATTTTTTCAGCAAAAGTTTTATAATTCCTATAAATTTTCGCACCATATTCGATTAATTGTTTTTACATATTACAAAATCATACAGAAACCATGTTTCCATCTTTATTATTTCACTTTAAAAATGTATCCTATGTAATTATTTAAATATATTTGACATGTCTTATAGTATGTCTGTTAAACCTGTACAAACGTTTTATATCTTTAATTTGAAAAAATAAATATAAATAAATGTGAGATAAAATTATTTGATGGGAACTTGGTCAAATCTTTAATTGGTCATAACCAATAATTTCAATTATTTCGATTTCTAGGCTATTTCTAATGGATTATCAACGTGCAAGGGGGACAGCGATTGTCCCGATAACCAATACTGCTATAATGTGTCAAATCATTGTGTAAATTACACAAAATGTAGTCGATATAACCGCCATGAGGGCAAAGGTAATGCTCGTGATCCTTCGCAATGCGGTTCCTGCATTTCAGGGTAAGTTATTTTAAAATTCCTACTCAAAATTCTAATATAAAGAATATCACAGATACCAATTTGAATGTTCTACAATCACTAAAATTGATTGATTCTGGTTTCAGATACGAAGCTGAAGAATTATCAAATGGAGAAATGGCTGATGTTTGCTCAAAAATTTTAATTGCTCAAAACGATATTCCGCAATCTAATTTTAAGAATAAGTCACTTTTTATTTGGCTAGGATCTGCTATTGCAATATGCGTAATAGGTGCAATTATTTTCCTGATCTTCAGGAAAAGACGTAAGTATTTAAAACTTAATTTTTATTTTCATTTTGATACTTATTTCTATTCGCCCAGGTTTTAGTAGAAATTTTATTTTTAGGAAGAAGTTTGTTAAATGCTCATATGAGGAGAGATAATGGATGTCGAACATGGACTATGTGCAATTTTGGACCTAGTGCTCCTCCACTCGAATCTGGTAAGTAGTGTAAGCATGTTTTAATAATTAAAGTAATCATTTTTTTCAATCCATTAAATATTTAAATTTTATTTTAGGTGCCTTTATCGAGGCGGGAGAGTCGAAACCCTATTCCATGATTACTAACAACAATCACAATTATACGGACAAGAACAAATTAGTGGCAGCCACACCTTTCAACAATCCCGACTGGATCAAATCCAATCCTGATTACAACCTTCAGGTGAATGATTCTCATGATATTCCTGAACAACCTGCCTCTCCACCAGCTTTACCTCCTGAGGAAGACACTAATCCCAGCTCATGGACCCCTGAGTAAGTTTCTTTAATTTTTATTTTTTGCAACTTTACACTTTCTAAAGGAAGAAGTGCAGTAGAAATTTGAATCATATTTGAAATCCTTCGAGATTGAATTATAACGAAAGTTGAATATTTTTATATTGCATTAATTAAATTGTAATTTCTCGTTTTTACTACAGAGAAACATCTGGACCTCTGCCGACTCGACCATTCTCACAGTTCAATTCCGAGCAGCATGACAACGCCATGAATGCTGTTTTAGTCCAAAGGAATTGCCCGACTGTCACACCGATCTCAGAAAGCACCGAAAATAGTTCTGAACCTACGGATTCTCAGAGTAACTCAAATCACATTAGAGGACCGAATATTCTCATTAGTCAGAAAATCACCATGAACGTAAATGTTCTTAATGGTGATTTTTGATCATTACTCGTTATATATTACATATAAAAACCAGCCATAGTCCATCAATCATATTCAAAAATTAATTTCTTGATAAATTCTATCGGCCATCACGTCTTCCATATTGGAAAGCCTCTGTTAAACTAACTGGAAACTTAGTCAAAATCAGTTGTGAAAGAATCATATGTATATACGAGACTTTCTCAACAACGGCTAGTAAAACGACGATTTCGATTTTTCGATAACGATCAAAATCGAATCCTTGATTTCGATCTTTCATTATTTAAGGCTATTTAATTCATTTCAATTTGTGCCATTGTACTCGCACACGACCTGTTTCATACTTATATATCAACCCTAATTTAAAATAGATTTAAGAGAACATTAAAAACGTTCGACAGTCATAATTTATAAGAGTTCTAGAAGTAGGATTCTTTTAATACTCCGGCAGACCTACTTAAAGAAAATTCGGACTAGTTTTCTCTTCACTGAAACTTTTTTGTCTAAAGCTTCAGTAAGAGAAATTCTATAGACATTTTCGGGTATTTTAGCCTGAAGGTAGATCAGAGAATGTAACGTTATTTCTCTTATTGAGTTAAATCAATAATTCTCGATATTTCAGCATGCAATATTTTAAGTAGTAATGTTTAGAAAAGTCAGGATGGAAGTTTCTTGTTGATTTTTTTTTTTTTTGTAAATGAAGTATTTTTTTAATTCATTGTTTTAGTTACACAAGAGTGTATGCTATATAAATAAATTAGTAAATTTATTAAACTTACTTTTCTTTACAAACGAATTCGTTTTCGTAGCCGAGAGGAATACCACTGCGTCCTTTTTCCGCCGGTTTTATTTCACTTTGTCCTAATCTTTGTTCGAGACCTTTCCAACTCCTTTCATGAAGAAAACTGGCACCAGCTTTACCCATAGCAACGGTTCCGTCAGCTTTGCAGGCTACGGTATTCATTTCCTTTACTGAAGGCGCATCTTTTTTCGAACCTCGAAGATCTCCAGATATCAGGGAAACATCTAGTTCAGTTGAGACTTCCAAGTCGACATAATTCACTCCACCGGGGAGTATTTGACTAAAGTCCATGCAGTGATTTTGCGAGAACTCTCGCGAACTATTGAAAGCTAAGTCTACTTCAAAAGGCAGTAATAGCGGCTTGAAAAAGTCTCGCGAATCAAAGATTTCACTCTCGGGACACGCTATCACTACAAATGCATCCATCTGAAATGTAAAGAATTATATCATAGTGATTATACTGTTATAAAATGGAAAGAAACTAAAAAAACTTGAATGGCTGTTAGACAGGAAAATTAGGAAATAACTCTAGAGAACCTACCTCCGGAAAATTTGCAAGCTTCGGTGGATTTATTTTCCCAACGCTTAGCATATAAGTTTTCTTATTGACTTTCTTAAGCGTGTTCTTGAGAGTGTTAATTATACTTAAGTAGTTTTTAATGCCTAAGGTAGCAACAACTATGGCGACAACTTTCGCATCTTTAAGCTTCTCGACCAAAAATCTTCTACGCTTTAACCAAGGAGTATTTAAAGCCTCGAATTTTTTGATTTCCTCGCCTTCAGAATAATACCAGCTTTTTGCGGGAATCGTCATTGCTAAATTTGCGAAGGTTTTACCATTTGGTCCCAGGAAAATCATTTCGTAGTCTTGATTTTTATAACCATTTTCCATGGTGAAGCTTCTACCTAGTATTACGATGGTTCCATCCTCTTTCTGGTCTATGTATTCTACATTCGAAGTGCAATTCAGTCTTGTGAGAATCAGATTCTTAAATTTTGGCTTAAGAGTCTCGTAGATTGTCTCTTAAAATGTAAAATATGTTAGTAAGTATTTTTCATAAAATTTTTGATATCATACATTAAATATATTGTAATTTAATTTATAATTTTATTCACCAATAGCATGGGCGAATGAAACATCATAGAAGAAGAGCAGCGCTCTCGTGCGATCCTCAAAGTATCGTTCAAACTCTTCGCAAAATGCTTCTGAGTTTAGTACTTTTTTTGGTAAAACGTGGAATATTGGTAATCGAATTGTAGGATTTAGACAAGCGTGTCCAAAATGTATTATGGCATCGGCTCCTATGTGCTCAGCAGTGACCTCGTCTATGCAACAACTTCCGTAGGATGTGTCGCCTAATACGTACACCTTTCGACCCAAACCTTTTTCTAAATATACTGCTATATTAAAGGAATCTGGCAAAAGATGGTCAGGAAACTGTAAACAAACCTGGAAATAAAATCACAATTATTTTTTAAAAATATTGGAATCATATATAAAGATACTATGAATTCTTTCAGGAAGAAGGGACTCTTCAATTTCAATCAGGGATTCGCAATGATTCATTTATATTTCTTATACACCCCGATACTTCTATGATTATAAATTTCTCGGCCACCCAGTATATTGCAGTACGTGCAGGACCGCAAATCTTGAATGGCGAAGCTTGGCTCACATTTTAATTTACAAAATGCAAAAAATAAAAGGATTTGTACAAAAGAATAGAATGTATAAACTTTAAAAAAGTACAAACTCCCTAAAACTTATGTTTTTGACACCTGACAAAAACACGTGGCTTACCTTTTCAACTTGCCGTGTTTGGATCCAGTCAATGCACTTCTGCAAATCATATTTTTCGGGCAAGAGATCTTTGGGCGTTTTTTCGAGTTCATCCCCGATTTCGACGCTTCTTGTCAAAACCTCGGTCTCGTTGCTACTAAAAGCCGCAGCTGTCATTTTCAAGTTTATCTCACAATTGCGAGAAGATGATATAGGGCTTGAGAATTTTTAAATGCACAGTCCCATGTTCTCGGCAATTGCGCACACGTGCAAATTGCAAAGTATAATGCATACTCCCCACCCTCCGCAACAATCAAAAAATACAAAGTAACAAGAAACAAGTACAAGAGATTACAGGTAATCGCTGTAACCGTTTAAAGGGTTACAAACCCTCGTGAAATAGTACAGATCATCAATTGCGCAGGCGTATTGCATATCAGATAAATAATATTTATTAGCATTTTAAATTGCGCGCGTATAACAGCCAATCAGATGCCGAGCGCAACGCATTGCGCAGGCGTATTACATATCAGATAAATAATATTTATTAGCATTTTAAATTGCGCGCGAATAACAGCCAATCAGATGCCGAACGCAACGCATGCGCAGTGTACCAAGTGAAATTTGATGTAACTGCTGGATCCCATCTCTACTGCTGTTTAATATTTTAATATTATATTTAATATTGGGTTGTTAATATTAATATTAATATTGCACCAAAGGCCATTTATACTTATGCACGAAGCATAAGATTCTGGACCAATCACTTCTTGCTCACGACTGGAAATGAAGGCCTGTGATTGGTCGAGAACCTTATGCGTCGTGCATAATGCGTTCTGCAAAAGTTCAGGTGCCACGGGTGCCACCCTTGAAAATATGTATGCAGACCATGGCAGCTTCGACTGGACTGGTCACTGGACCGACTACACTGTAGAAAAGAGTTGTCAGTGTTGTGTTTCTGTACTTCAGTGGGCTATCTTCATCTACTAGTGTAAAGTGAAAATTGGAAGAGTGATGAATAATTGGGTGTAGTCGACTAGTCGTGTAATCGAACAATTTCTGTGGTTTTAATGTGAGTACAAGTCAAAGCAAGGGTTAAAAGCTGACTTTTTCAATGTACCATAAAGTTATAATGTGCGAGCTGTCGTCGGCGTTTTCAAAGTTCACACAGCCACACAAATTGTGCAAATAGTAAGTTCTTTCTTCAATGTCTGATCAGCACAGGTATTGTTGGTATTATTGGTATTGTTTTTAATGAATCTCACATCAAAAAACCAATCCAGACATTATTTGATTGATTTCGTTTGATTTGACGAGTTTTGTGAATGACACGAAAATCTTTCTTGTAAAGTCTTGTCAAAGCAATTAAATTACATTTGTGTCCTTTATTAAGAAGATTTTTATGTGCTGTGATATTATATATGTATATTACATTTAAATACTCTTAAACAGCTCTATAGTAATAATAATGATAATAATAATATACACTTTCCCTAATAACGAACATAATATTAATTATAATATTCCTCTTTTCTTTTTCAATACAATTTTCCAACATATATTTATATATATATATATATATATATATAT